>CAJQZJ010016855.1:4302038-4313610 GCA_907164525.1 Lophiomys imhausi | reverse complement strand
AGAGAGAGAGAGAGAGAGAGAGAGAGAGAGAGAGAGAGAGAGAGAGACTGAACCTGGAGGTGGGCTTTTGAAACTTGAGGCCCACCCCCAGTGACACACCTCCTCCAACAAGGCCACACCTCCTAATCCCTCCCAAAATAGTTTTACTAACTAGGGACAATACATTGAAATCTATCAGCCCGTGGGGACCATCCTCATTCAAACCACCACAGTAGCAAACTCAAGGAAAAGAATGAATAGCAAATGAGAGACTTAAAGATATTAAAACACTGTCAAATTGGGGGCTCAAAATATCTAGCCAAAATCAACAGGGGAAGCCCCATCAAATCATTTAACTGGAGTTTTGAATAGAGTCCTGGTAGAACAGAGTGTTTTGTTGGTGGTGGTTTGTTTTGTTTTGTTTTTTGCTTTGTTATAGTTTTTGTTTTGTTTTGTGTTTTAGGGTAAGGCTCTGAAGTAAAGTACAAATAACAGAAGAAAGTTAACATCATATTGGACATTTCGCAGAAACTGACTGGGGAAGCCCCATTAAGTCACTTAGGTGTTCCTGATAGAGTCTCAGACAGAGCAGAGTGTTCCTTGTGACGAGACTGCCAAGTAAATGAACAAATAGTAATACAGATAAGAATATATTATAAGAATGCATGAGCAATTTAAGGGCCAAATATTATATTAGTAATGTATAATGTGTTGTTTAAACTCAATACAAAGTTAGCTCCCTCTAAAATCATTTCAGACTCAGAAGTGTTTGTCTCAAAGTGTCCTCCAAGGCCCCTTGTCTGTGGATAGACTGCTCCCTCTAACTTGATAACAAAACAACAGGAAAAATACCAGCTCCAAAATAAAAGCATCATACCTTTAAAAGAACTTAAAGGGGGTGGGGAGATGATGTAGTGGTTAAGCTCTTGCCCAAAAACTCCGAGGACTTGGAAAGCACATAACCCCCAGGAGGGCATGGTGGTCTGCCTGTGCTTTCAGCGGTGGAAGGCAGAGTTGGGCTCCCCAGAGCAACTGGAGCAACACTAGCTGTACGAGCGAGCGCACTGTGGTTTGACTGAGAGACCTCGCACCCTTGGATAAGGGAGAAGAGTAAGGATATCCTCAGCTTCAAACTTGGGCCTCTAATGCTGGGGTTTGAGTTAAGGTTATGTGAGGATATAACGCTTCTGGGACAGGGGCATGGCGTCACCTGATGTTGATATTTCCCAAGAAGGAATTTAGAATGCCAACAAATGTAAGAAGGAACACAGGAGTGCCTGCGGCCTTCATCTGTTTCTAGAGAATAGACAGATAGGGTCAACGATGTTATCGTTCCTCAGACGTTTTTTCTGAAGACAAATAACATTGTTTTGCTTTATATATGAACATGCTGGACTGTGGAGCAGGCATCTTTGCTGAACTGTAAGCCTCTAACTCTGTTGTCAAAGAAGCTATAAGGATAAAAATGAGTCTTGTCATCCTGCTAATTATACTCAAGTGTTTGGCTGTCATGGGTCTCCTGGTCTTCTACTCCAATTCCTCTGTCATTAACCAGGAGAGGCAGCTTGACCAAACTCTCCTACACATTCACACCCACCCAAGTGCCGGCACACACGCACCATCTTAAATGTAAACATGCATGCCACACAACATGAAAAAAGGAAAAATAAAAACCTAAAATATAAACCATTTCCAATAAAGGTTCTTATCGTTCATCTCATTATAAAAATACATTTAAAAAATGAAAAGTTCAGCCATAAAACAATCATCCATTAAAAAAAAAACCTTCAATCAAAAATGCATGCTAACTGCCTCCTTTTCCCCAGTTGGTTTCTACTGGATGTTGCATCTAATGTTATCTCTCTATCTCTTTGTGGCTATTTGTTATTTTGGAAGTCTCACAGGAACACTTTGAACTCTCAGTTGGAAACTCCAGCTGGCTAGCTTACTGGAGCTTTCCTATTCTGTTTCTGTTAGGTATTTTGAGCATCCATTTTGATGGTGTTTTGTTACCTATCTATCATTATTTATTCTCTTATTTTGGCTTACTACATACTTGGTATATTCACTCATTCAAAAGCAACAGAATGACTATTGTAAACCATTCTCCAGACCATACAAAACAGTTGCTTTTACGTTCTGTTTCTTTTTTTTTTTAATTTATTTTATATACATTGATGTTTTGACTACATGTGTGTCTGTCAGATTGTTTGGAACAGGAGTTACAGACAGTTGTGAGCTGCCATGTGGGTACTGAGTTTTGAACCCGGGTCCTCTAGGAAGAGCAGTCACTGTTCTTAACCACTGAGCCATCTCTCCATCCCCCTCTGTTTCTTTTTTTTCTTTAAACAAGATTTATTTTTTATGTGTATGAATCTTTGCCCGAATGTGTGCACCACATGCGTGCTTAGTGCCCTTAACCACTGAACTAGCTCTCTCTCCAACCCCTCTAGATCTTTACTGGACCCTTCTTATAGTTATTCAATTGACTTGGGGGGGGGCTTAAAACTTTATGAACCCTTACAGTGATAGTCTTACCATTCGTTCTCTCAAACTCAAAGCATGTTATTACCTTGATCAGCATCTTGGAGACTCACTTCTTTGTCAGAGGCTGCAGGAGAGATATATTTCCTTGCTTCTTCAAGCTTCTGCATTGCTTTGGTTCCTAAAATCTTCCTTTGTCTTAAAAGCTCTTAACATAGCATCCTGCTTCCATTGTCCATACAGTCTTCTGGTTCTATACTCAAATGTCTCCCACCCACCCCCTTCTAAAATGCATCCTTGTCCTTGGAGGGAAACCACTCATTGTTTGAGATAATCTTCCCACCTCAAGAACTTAGCTTACTCACAACTGCAACCTTCTTTTGTCATATAAGGTAAGGTTCATGTTGTGGGGAGCTGGGATATGGATACTTCTGAGGATCATGTTTTCAATCTACCACAGTGTCCATGGTGTATCTCCCTTTGTCCTTTACTTATTAGTTTTCCCTCCCTCTTCTCTATGGAATCAAGTCCCTACAACATGGCAGACATAGAATAGGTATTCTGCTGTGTGTGTATGTGATTCCTGAACTACTCATGACTGTTACAAACTTTACTGTTACAACAAATAAGCTTCCCAGTGTTAATTTGGGTCGTACCACAATCCGTTTGCATGTGAGCAACTGACTTTGGCGGCTATCCTTCAGTCAAGACTCAAACTCATTCCACTTTAACACAGCTACCAACTTAAAAGAAGTGGCCTCCAAATTTCATCCTTGTATGAATGTAAGCAAAATGCAGACTTAGCAAGAAGAATTAGGAAATAAGAGAGCATAATGGGAGCTGGAGAGATGACTCAGAAGTTGAGAACATTGGCTGTCAGCAGTGCTCATAGCAGCTTTATTCATAATTCATAATAGCCAGAAACTGGAAACAACCCCAGATGTCCCTCAACCGAAGAATGGATTAAAAAAAAAACAACAACTGTGGTACATTTACACAGTAGAATACTACACAGCTACCAGAAACAAGGAAATCATGCAACTTGCAACCAAATGGATGGAACTAGAAAAGGTCATCCTGAGTGAGCTGCCTCAGACCCAGAAAGATACATGTGATATGTATTCTCTTATAAGTAGATATTAACCATATAGCACAGGACAACCATCCTACAACCCACAGACCCAAACAGTCAGGAAACTAGCATAACTGTCCTACAAAAAACTCAACCCAGCAGTGTGTCATGGACCCTGTTGCATGTTAATGGAATGCCTTACACTAGATGGTGTGCCATATCAATCCCCAGTACAAGAGGAAGCTCTTGGCCCTCATGTGACTGATGAACTGAGGGAGTTTGATATGTGGGGGCCCACCTCATCTGAGGAGAAGGAGAGGAGAGAGATGAGGAAAAGGGAGGGAGGGACCAGGAAGGGAGGAGGGAAGTGACTGTGATCAAGAGGTAACTTGAAAAACAAATTAATTTTTTAAAAGGGTAACTAAGCATAATAAATATAAAAATAAAATTTTCAAATGATAATTTAACAAAGGCATACTTGCCTTATTGGCATGAAATGAAAAATGGTCTTAATTTCAGGTTAGACTGCAGATTGCCACATAGCTCACACCCTCTTGGATATCAGCTTAAAAGTTTTCCTCTTTTTTTTTTTTTTTTTTTTTTGGTGTTTCAAGACAGGATTTCTCTGTGTAACAGCTCTGGCTGTCCTGGACTCGCTTTGTAGACCAGGCTGGCATCGAACTCACAATGATCCACCTGCCTCTGCCTCCCAAGTGCTGGGATTAAAGGCGTGCGCCACCACGTCCGGCTAGTTTTCCTCTTATATTTGAGCAGGGTGGTGTTAGCCCATGACTTTAATCCCAGCAGAGACAGGCAGATCACTATAGAATTAGTTGTCTTATAAATTCTAGACTTACAATGAACAATGTGGTGATGGTTCACACCATTAATCCCAACAATTGGGAGGCACATGCCTTTGATCCCAAAACTTGGGTGGCAGAGGCAGGCACATAGGATTTACAATGATTTAAATTTAAAAGCCACTTGCAAAAGACAAGCTGAAATTCAAAGTGAATTGTCCTTTGTGATCTCAAAATATATACTTACAGGTATATTAATTCCAAAATTTCAAAAGAAGTTTTTTTTTTATCTGAACTGAAAGATAATACTTTTTATATTGTCAAAATCCCAATTTGCTCTAGGAAAGATACTACCTGCCAAAAAAGTAACAAAAAGAGTTAGAATTAGGGCGGGATTCTTCTGTTCTTACATTTTCAGGAGAGTAAATGCATCCAACTAAGGAATCAAGGAATAATTGGACAACTAAAATTTCTGAAGAAAATGGACCAGACACCAAAGAAGAAAAGACAAGTAGCCCAGGTGATCCAGCCTCACACGCTGCCTCAATAGCTGTTTCCTCAAAAATCCAGAACAACTTCAAAATGGCTAACTAAGATGGTTCAGCCCCACAGACTGTTCCAGCCAGGATGTCAGTAAAGCCCTGAACTTTCCCACCAAATACTGAGCTTCTGACTACAAACTTCTCAGGACATTTAAATAGCTGAGCACAAAAAGACCGGACAACAAATGTTACTATTAACTTGATTAACCATTTTTCCATTCTTATTTGGGCCCTCAAATAGGTTTGCTACATCCCATATCAGCAGGAAGCAGTTTTTTTTAAATTTATTTATCTATTGCTTCAGGTTACATCTCCATCATAGTGTCCTCTTTCCACCCTTCCCAGTCTCCCCTCCCACCCTCTACCCCCTGACCCTTCCATCCCACTCCTGTGGAGTGGAGTGTCCCTACATAACAGTCCCCCGCCCCAGTACAGCAGTCATATGAGGGCCCTGGAAGCCTGCCTACAAGGCAGTACCACCAGGGAAAAGTGTCTCAATGACAGGGAGAGAAAACAAACAAACAAAAGTCTATGTCCATGTTCCCTTTGGTGCGTTGGTTGTAGTATAGATATCCTGTACTATATAGCTAAAATCCGACTATAAGTGAATAGATGCCATGTGCATCCTTCTGAGTCTGGGTTAGCTCACTCAGGATGAGCTTTTCTAGTTCCATCCATTTGGCTGCAAATTGCATAATTTCATTGTTTCTGATAGCTGAGTAGTATTCCATTGTGTAGATGTACCATAGTTTTTTAATCCATTCTTCAGTTGAGGGACATCTGGGTTGTTTCCAGTTTTTAGCTATTACAAATAAGGCTGCTATGAACATAGATAAGGAAACTTCCTTGTGATTCAGTGAGGAGTCATTTGGATGTATACCCAGAAGTGGTATGGCTGGGTCCCAAGACAGAGCTATTCCAAGTTTTCTAAGATATCACCAGACTGACCTCCATAGTGGTTGGAGGAGGGTTCCCCTTTCTCCACACCCTCGCCAGCATGTGCTGTCATTTGAGCTTTTGATCTTAGCCATTCTGACAGGTGTGAGATGGAATCTTAGAGTCGTCTTGAGTTGTATTTCTCTGATGATTAAGGATGTTGAGCATTTCTTCAAGTGTCTCTCAGCCATTAGGAATTCCTCCTTTGTGAATTCTCTGTTTAGCTCTTTTCCCCATTTTTTAATTGGATTATTTGGTTTCTTGGCATTTAATTTCTTGAGTTCTTTGTAAATTTTGGATATTAGCCCTTTGTCAGATGTGTCAGATTTTTTTTCCCAATCTGTAGGCTCCTGTTTTGTTCGAATGACAGTGTCTTAACCCTTGAAATCATTGGCACAGGTGACAACTTCCTGAACAGAACACCAGCAGCTCAGGACCTAAGACCAACAATCAATAAGTGGGACCTTGTGAAACTGAAAAGCTTCTGTAAGGAAGCAGTTTTAAGACCCATTCCCAGAAGGTGGAATGGGTGATTTTTTTTTTTTTTTTTTTTTGTCATTTGATGGGTTATAGATGTTTGTTGTCATTTTGGGGATTGGTTACAAGTTGTTAAATGCTCTTGTTAAACAAGGTTTAAGAGGTTAGACCCGGGGATTTCTCTTTTTCTTTTCTCTATCCTTCTTTCTCTCCTATGTAAGGAAAAAAGACTTGAAAAGAAAAAAAGGGGTATAGCCCTGATATAGGAATGATAAAGAAGAGGGGTAGACCATTGAATCCACTCTATATCTTTCTATATTGATACAAGATTAAGGTTATATTTGGCTACATTGGTATAGATGTTTGTATATTGATACAAAATTAATGTTAACCCTTTTTAAGGTATTGTACCTATGTAATTCTTAAAAATGCAAAGTGAAGTTCTAGGCCTTTTGATAGCAACTATGAAACTGTTTAGGATAATTAAGAAATGCAAACTAATAGTCATTCAACTTGCCATTTTGTTAGGTACTAGCAGAGTGTATCACACATGTTTTCTAAGTTAATCAGAAATCAAGTTGCTAAGAAATAAGCAACATTTGCTTATTCAAATATATGGAGATAGATAGATGGTCAAATCCTCAATAGATTTGTAGAATATGGCATTTAAAGAAATTTACTTAAGATTTTTTTTTATATTGAGACATGTTAGCTCCTGACAGCACCCCCAATTCTACTCCAAGTAGATGATGAGCATTGAAGAATCTCCATTTGGAGATGGCTGCATCAGTGGCAAGTTTGTCATTGGGCAAGAAAAAGCCCTTGCTTCAACTGTAGATAGAATGCTGTCCAAAAAGGACAAAACTTGGAAGCAGGTAAGTCAACAGACTAGCTCTGCCAAGACAGGTTGGGCAAGTCCTTCATAATTCCTGCTTTACAACTACTGTCTGTCAGAGACACTGGGCCAAAAGGCTGAAGATAGATGCTCCAATGTTATAGAGAGAAACTGGGACTGTTCAGGCAGCCAGTTGTCTGTCATTTCTTAGTTTTGGAAGCTGCTGGCTCTGCACTTCCTGTTTATTCAAATATATTTATTGTTCTCAGGTCTCTGATGTAGTTGAAAACTAGTTATAGTCTCACAGTTAAGTTTTAAGTTGTTTAGGAATTAAAAGGGGTCTAAGAAGATGTTTTTTTAAGTTGGTAAGGCAAGTTAGGATGGAAACTGAGTGAGGTATGGAACTTTAAACTCATCAAGATAGATAATAGAATATTATTATTAGTTGCCAAATACTTATGGACTGGACATTGGGAATGTATTTTATACCTTATAATTTTCATAATTGTTGCTTAATTGCTCTTATTGTTTTGTATTGTATTTCTTGTTATAAGAAAAAGAGCTTTTTATTGGACTAAAAGGGGGAGATGTTGGGGGAAAAAGATATACCTTAAATTTAAAAATTTAAAAAAAGAGGATAGGAGGGGGAAAAGGGTAGGAGGGTGGAACCTGGAAGGGAGGAGGAAGGGGACTATGATTGAGATATAACTTGAAAAAATAAATGTTGAAAAAAATGATACACTAAAAATATTTTGACAGAAAGAGGATAGTTAAAATCAAAAGTCTAGTAAAGTTTATTATGTAATTCTCTCACATTTCCAAGATTGTCTCAAATATTTGACTGAAAGCTACATTTACATTTAGACCAAAAACATTAATTTATCATTCTTATTTTCCTGCTTTCAACAGATTTTTAATATCAGGTCATTTTTGCCTCCCAGTAGCTTTGCATTTTTAAATTACTGTACTATAATTTTAATTCTAAGAAAGCATACTCTAAAGATATGATGAAATAACCCTAACATAGGATTTGCTCTGTCTTGGAAATATTTAACACCAGCATGAAACCAAACACACAAAAGCTATAACTGACTGTTTTACACCTTCATTTCTCCACCTGATTCCTAAATGCTGAGTTAAAGAATGGGAGGGAACATTTAACCCTCTCTAGCCAGTTAAACAATCTATGATTAAAATGTAAATATTGTAACCATTAAGAAGAAGAACAACAACAGAAACAACAACATTGGCTCTTCTTACAGGAGACCTGGGTTCAGTTCCCAGCAACCAAATGGGAAATCAGGCATAGCCTTCTGGCCTCTAGGGGGCACTAGGCATGTATATGCCTGTATATTTGACAGATACACACACAGTCAAAACAGTCGTACTCCTGAAATAAAAATATACAATTCTTTTTTTTTTTTTTAAGATCACACTATGGTAAAGCTCTTGCAGACACTATGGACACAGTCATTATGATTGTCTTCATTATCAGCTTGACTGGCTTTAGGATCGCCTAAGAGATTGGTGGGCATACCTTTGGGTTATGTGTGTGAGAGCATTTCCAGAGAGTTCAATGAGCAGCAAGACCAGAACTGATGATGGGCAGTTCTATCCCATATGGGCTTGGAAGCTCCACACTCCATTATGTGGTATAATGTTCTAGGGTCCCACTATGCATGTTTGCTATGTTTCCACATATTTAGACAACATAGTTGGCAGGAGTTTTTCTGAGGCAGCAAAATGATTCTCCAAGTCAGTGACTTTTTTTTTTTCAATTCATTTTAAAAGTTGAAATAAACCAAGTGATAGTTGAGTTAAAAAGTAACTCAACTAACTTACAAATGTGTAACAACAGGAGTTGGGGGGGGGGGGGAGTACAACAAAGAAGTAAGGAAATAGTAGAAGGACTTGTTGTCAAATTAAGGAAGTTAAAATATCCCCAGGCAAGAGCAGTGTGTGTGGAGGTTGAGAGCCCATGCTGGGGCCAGGCTGCTGCCATTGCATGGTTGCCTTCCCTGCCTCTCTGTGTGTTACTTACCCTATTTCCAGCAGGTTATTTAGCCTGTTTTCAAACTGCATACTGGAGGTGACCATAGTAGTGCTGCCCCCCCCCCACACCCGGTTTGCTGAGGGGTTTACATAATTGGTTTCCTTTAACCGTGTATTGTAAACCCTCAAAACAGTTAACCATTAGTCTGGACGGGAGATATGAAAACATCAGAGCCAAGGACAGACATCCGTTGCAACCAAACCGTTTTGAGCAAAGTCAATACAAGGAGTAGTGTTATACAAGGGCAATAGCTGTCAGCAGACTTCTGTGTCTATGTGTGGTATGAGTTTATTATAAAAAAAACAATAGGAGAATGTTTTTGTTTAATCCCAGGTACGAGGCTGCTTAAGACCCAGGTGAAAAGTATTAACGGGGCGTGGCTTAGCCAGCTAAGCAAGGTTAACTCAGAGGACTTGGGAAAGGGATAAAAAGCCAGAGCCCCAGGAGAAGGGGGTTCTACAAAGAGAGAGGGGGTACTACAAAGGAGGAGGAGAAAGGGTGTGTTATAAAGGAAAGGAAGAAAGAGGTTGCTGCTCTCCTTGCTGCTGAGGAACTACAAAAGAAATGAGGAGGTTTTCTGCTCTCCCCACTGTTCACGAGACAGTTAACACTTTACACCTCACACCTAGGATTAAACAAAAACATTCTCATACTTGGTTTTTTAATAAACTCCTACCACATCTCCGTGCTGCCCCAGTGCATGTTTGAAAATGGAAATTTTGAGAGAAAAATAACTTTTTTTTAAGTATGCACTTTGTTGAAATTATCTGCATATGCTTTGATCTCCCGCACTGACCCTGGAAGCGCCTCTTCCTAGGAAGCACAATGCACTTGTCACTGTCCCCAGCGGTCAGCTCAGCCCACAGCAACCTTGAATTCCTACTGTAGTAGTGAGTGCAAAGATGAAGTGGGGAGAGGAGAAGCCAAGACAGAGCACCTGTTTGAAGGGAGTCCAGAAAGTGAACTTTCCTCTGAAACATTGGGGCAAGGTTTGCTTCTGAAAGGGCTGAATTTGGCTGGCCTTTACCACTGTAAAACAAAAGCAGGAAGTTGAAAGTGAACATAGAAAGAAAAGTGGGAAGGGATGGAGCTGGCGGGCCGCTCTCCCTATGCGAGTGCTGCTGAAAAGCTATAGATTAAAACATACCCAATGTTATTATTTTCTTCCCAAAGCATATTGGGCTGTTTTCTCTGCGTTTACGGAAGAAGGGTGCACGCCCTTGGGTGGGCGGGATAGGAGGTGGGACGGCACAGCCCCTCCCCATTGGCCTCTGCTATGTTTATCTGAGACACTGCTACTCCGCCCGGAGTGAAGCCCCGTGCAGGTGGAGCTGCGCCCTGAGCCGGTCGGTACCTCTTCGGGCCACAGCCCAGACTCACCTCTTGTTACATTTATTAGCGTGCCGCGGCCCAGGCTTTTCATGGAGCCTGATGTGTGTTCACTCTGTCTTGTCATTCTTTCTCTAGGACTAGTGACGCTGACCCAGCCAGCGAAGCACTCTGGGGACCATGGCCAAAAAAAGGATTGCTGTCATTGGATCAGGAGCCAGCGGGCTCACCTGCATCAAATGCTGCCTGGAAGAAGGCTTGGAACCTATCTGCTTTGAAAGGTCTGGTGACATCGGAGGACTGTGGAGGTTCCAGGTAAATCTCCCCAGCTAAGACTTGAATGACTCGCTATAACTCTTGTGCAACCTGTATTATCCCGAGTATGTGGAATAAGGAAAAGCGAGGCTGTGATCTGAATTCAGCCCTGGCAGTTGCCACATCAGAGTTTGAGCCGGTTCCTTTCTCTAGGCTGGTTGCAAAGTGCAACACAAATGTCACTCATTTTCCTTTCTCTGTTGCAGAGACCAGGGTTTTTGTTTGTTTCTGAGTTTCTGAACTTCGCTGCTATTAAAAAAATGGATGAAGTAGCGAACATTAGAAATTAATTCCCTGCTTGTACCCAGTCAGTGACAATAGATAATGGGACAAATGTTCGCCACAACGCCTTCAGTCTTCTTCTCTAATAAAAGCAATTCCTGGAATGGGGTTGGAGGGATGGCACAAGAGTAAGAGCACTTCCTCTCTCAGAGGACCCGAGTTCAGTTCTCAGCAGCCACAGACAGCCACTGCCAGCACTGTAAGCCCAGCTCCAGGAAATCAGAAGCCACCTCCTCAGACACCATATGTAAACATAGTACACAAATATGCATGCAGGCTGTAACCGAACTTTTAAATTATTATTTAACACTTATTTATTTATTACTAAATTCACTTATAACAAACACCAACAATTTCTTAACTATTGATCCTATAAATTCCTACAACCCCTTTAACCTATCCACTAAACCTATTGATAATTATAACAACTACTTTCATAACCTTTTAGAATGATACAGTCTCTGGGGC
>CAJQZJ010016855.1:4277789-4297038 GCA_907164525.1 Lophiomys imhausi | reverse complement strand
CTGGGGCAGGTCCTCAGTCGTCAGGAACACAGTATTTGTTGTAGATTTTTTAACACACTTAGCAGTCCTTTTTCTGGATCTCTCAGATGCAGGTTCGTCAGGGTAAGTTGGTTATTGCAGTCTCACCTTAAATAAGGCTTCATGCTTTCTTCTCTGTGGGAGACCCCAGCCATCTGCAGGCCAACTTACTTCTTTTGAATCAGGAACTCAGCTGCTCTGCCTCAGTCCTTAAAGCCAGGCACAATTTCTTTTAGGCCACTGTTCGGACAGATCAAACCCCTCTAGGCAAAAGCTGAGCCACAGGGTCAAGTCCTTGGCCTTTTGGTGTCTTGCTCAGGCTTTCTTTGCTCACCGGCTTCTTTCTGCTTCAGGGAGAGAGCTGGCCATCAATGGCCAGCCCTTTTTTCAGCAGGACTCTTGGAGCTCTCTAGCATCAGGGGCCTCTTCTCTTCCTGGGCTCCATGCACTGTCCTCAAATAGGAGGAACTCTGTTTCACCTTAATTTGGGCTCCACCCACTTAGCAGCTGAAAACAATGTCAGGCCAGATACTTTGTTTCCTCAAATCCATTAAATCTTTCCTGTTTTCCTGACTTCAACCTTGTTTTTCAGTCTATTGAGTCTTTCCTGTTTTTGCTGACTTCATGCTGATAATGCTCTTCAGGCCCCGAATTAAGAGACTGTATCAGAAACTCCTATGTATTTTCTAAATCTAATTTATCTAACCCCTACACAGGCAAAACATTCACACATATAAATTAAAAACAAATAAATCCTTTTTTTTTTAAATCCTTAGGCCAAGGAGATGGCTTTTCTAGAAAATGCTAAGTGCTTGCTGCAGGGGGCGGGAAGAACTGAGTTCTAGCCCTAACACTCACAAGGACAGAGGAGAGGAAGGGAGGGGACAGAAGAAAAAGAAATGCAAAGAAAAGAAGCCTAGTGAAGCAACAAGTCCTTGTAACCCCAACTGTGAGGATGAAGAGATGGAAAGAGTCTTGAGTCTTTCAGTTTCCCAGCCAGTCTTCCAGCTCCAAGCTCAGTAAAATGACTTATCTCAAATACATAAGGTGGGAGGCAGTTAAGGAGAACACCCAACATTGACCTTTGTCCTCTACGTGTACTACTCATACATACACACACACACACACACACACACACACACACACACATATTTCCTTCTCATTTGCGGTGACCCTGACAATCCTAGCTAGTCCTTGAACAGAATATAAGGTTGCCCTGCTCTCTTTCAACTTTTCCTTTCCTGGAGAAGAGAAGGTCAAACTCCAGGGCCTTTGCTCCTGCCACTAGCCCTCTCCTTTAGTGCACTAGGTCTCATTTGAACCCTACGCATGTGCAACCAGGCAAGTTGTTAATAAGAGTTTAAAATACGCCAGGCGTGGTCGACCTCGCCTTGAATCCCAGCACTTGGGAAGCAGAGGCAGGCAGATCCCTGTGAGGTAGATCTCAAACAAACAAAGAAAACACTACCTGCTGGAGTGACCGTTTGTGCTTGTTAAATGAATGTCAGCCACCTTCACTGATTTCCAGAGTGGCACACACTGGGCTTGCTTCTTGAACTCATTTTCAGAGTAGTATTGAAGTGCCATGAGTGTGTTTCATTTTTCATAAAATTTAGTGGGGCCAGCCACATCCTTAAAAACAGATGCATGCCACTCTGCAGTTGAACAGAAGTGCAGCCTTGCCTGTATCGGCTCTGGGCAGAGGAGATGTCAACTCTGGTAGGCATTAGTCCTTATTCAGATGGGGAATGGATCCCCTTAAGAGACCCCCATTCCTTTATTACAGCCTTGGCTATGGGATGAAAAGCTTATTAATTAGGTTGGATTTCTGTTTGTTTGTTTTATTGTTGTTGTTTTTTTTTTTAATCAAAGAAATGTCTACTCTTGAAATCCAGTCAGAACATAGGGTAGGGGTTGAGAATGTGATGGTGGCTTCAAAACCTGTGTCTGTCATCTAGGAGTATGACTTTGGGGAAATCACTTAACTTCTCATAGTCTGCATTCTTTCACCTGCTACATAAATATGCTTTCAGATGCTATCATTTCTATTTTCCTGTCTCTGTTCTTTTCTGTTTCACCTGCCAAATTAGTATTGCCTCCTTCACATTATAGATTAATACTTTCAGATGCTAATTTTATAAGTTCTCTTTAGGCATGGTGGCTCACATCTGCAACCCCAGCACTTGGGACATTCCCTAGTTCCCCCTAGTTGACATCTTACACTAGATTTTTCATGATCAGTGAGCTAGTACCCATAAGCCCTTAGGTTTCCTTAGTTCTTCTGATGCCGTTTGTCCTCCTATTCCAGGATCCTCATAATATTTGGTAGTTGTATATGTCTAGGCTCCTCTTGGCTATGATGATTTCTTACCCTTTCATGTTCACTTTACTTCCTTGGTTCTGTTATCCTTGGCAGATTTGAGGAGGGCTGGTCAAGAATTTTGTAGACTTTATCCTCCTTTGAATTTGTCTGGTGTTTTTCTCATGGCTAGCCTGAGGTTCTTCAGTTTGGAGAGGAAGATCCTGGAGGTGAAATTCTGCTCTCAGTGTATGATGTCAAGGGTAATCATTCTTGGTATGATTGGCACTGCTTGTATTATGACTTGCAGTGGAGTTTTATCAGGCTTGGCTGGTGTAAAGTTCATCTTCTTTTCTGCCTTTGGAAGAACCACACCTAAGGACTATTGGTCTTAGAATCCATTTGTTGATATCTATCCAATGGTTTCCAGGGACTGCCCTGTGTCTTCAGGGCAAGGTATGGGGAGCAGGCATCTTAACAGTATTGACTCTTCCAAACCACAAAGACAATAACTTTCATTTATTTTAATCTTTGATTTCTTTATCTATGTTTTGTTGTTTATTCATATTGTCCTATGCACATTTTGTTAGATTTATGCCTAAGTATTTAATAGGGGCATAGTATTGTGAATGGTGTATTTTTAAAATTAAAATTTTTCAGTTGTTCATTTCTGGAATACAGGTAATCTACTAACTTACTTATTTTTTTGAAGGTCTTGCTCTGTAGCCCAGAATAGCCTTGCACTTATTATGTAGTTCAGGCTGGCATTGAACTTCAGCGTTCTTCAGCTCAGCTTCTGAGTACAAAGCTTACAAGCATGTACCACCAAGCCTGGCTGTACAACTGATGTGTGAGTGTGTGTGTGTATGCACATGTCTGTGTGTCTCTGTGTCCATGTGTGTGTACAATGTGCATGCGTGCAGTTTGTGTGCATTTTACATGTTTGCAACCTCAAGTGTTGCTCCTCAGGCATAGTCCACTTTTTATGAGAGAGGGTCTCTTTCTTGCCTAGAACTTGCTAAGAAAATGAGGCTACCTAGCAGCAAGCCCCAGGGATCCACCTGCCTACACCTCTTTGGTGTTGCAATTGCAAGCACATGGCACCATACCTGACATTTTTTAATGTAGGTTCTGGGGATTGAACTTAAGTCCTCATGCTTGCAAGATGAGCCTAAACCAACTGAGCCATCTCTCAGCCCTGTAGTGACTTGTGGTGACCTGCTTTTGTATGGTCTGGCTACTGTATCCAATATTGCAGTTTTATCCTTTTATTCTTTGAGATTTTTTTAATATAAGCATTCATGTAAGTAGCTACAAACTGGTTTTTATTTCCTCTTTCACAACTTGTGAGACATACAGCTAGGACTTCCAGTACAGTGCTTTCTAGGAGGGACCAGAAAGGACATCCGTGGGATCCTAATCGAATCAAAGCATTCAGTCTTTCACTGTCAAACACGCTGTTACTTGAATGCCTGTTTCAAATTGTTCTTACTGACTCCAGGAAGTGTCTCTCCATACTAGTCTGCTGAGAGTTTTACCTTATCATGAGTGTTTTACAAATATTTTAATAAAAATAAAAGAAAAAATTCTACCTTTATAATAAACGATTTTCATTATTCAAAGTATATATAATTAATACAGTATACTCGAAAAAGATTCATTTAACAAAGGAGAGATTATATAACATGTAATTAGATAAACATGGGTATATGTAATATATACTAGATGATTAGGATATACATTTAATTTCATGGTACATATTACTTTTTCGCTTAAAGTTATAGCAGGCACCTTTCAATGTTCATAGATAGATTTTAAATTTGTAGATGTGTGTGTGTGTGTGTGTGTGTGTGTGTGTGTGTGTGTGCGCACGCATGTGCAGATGCACATCCGCATGTTTGTGCATGCATCCTCCCATCCTTTGTTTTTATTTATTTATTTTTGACATGTTGTTTTTCATTGGGACCTGTGACTTGCTGGTTAGGATAGGCTAGCTGGTCAGTAAGCTCCAGAGATCTTCCCCTTCTCTGTGCTGGTATTGCAAATATGCACCAGCACACCTGGCTTTTTTGTTTGTTTGTTTGTTTGTTTGTTTAATGCATATGGGCATTTTGCCTTAATGTCTTTGCACCACATTCATCCAGGGGCCAGAAGGGGGCATCCTGAAGTTGCAGACGATTGTGAGCTTCCATGTGAATGAGGGTAACTCCTGTGCAAGAGCAGCAAAGGCTAACTGCTGAGCCACCTCTGTAGCCTCACATCTGACTTTATATGTGCTACGGTGTTTTCTGGGGGTGCTGCAATGTATGTGAAAACTCCCAAGACTTACCCACTTGGCTGGGCAGTTCTCACTTGGGATCTCACATGTTATAATCAGGTGACAGCTAAGACTAAGCCTTCACATGGTTAGAACCCCAATGGGAACAGCTAGAGTTTCTGAGGGATAACTGGATAATTCTCAGCTTCAGATATCCTCTTCATGGGCCTAAGCAGGGCTTCCTAATAGTACAGTGGCCTCAGGA
Organism: Lophiomys imhausi; assembly: GCA_907164525.1. Taxonomy (NCBI): domain Eukaryota; kingdom Metazoa; phylum Chordata; class Mammalia; order Rodentia; family Muridae; genus Lophiomys; species Lophiomys imhausi. The sequence goes on along the minus strand of CAJQZJ010016855.1, from coordinate 4,292,199 downwards.
TCACTGGACTTCTTATATGGGTTTTGGCTTCTACCAGAGTGACCTTCCTAAGTGTCTCAGGCAGGTAATGCAAGATTACTTATGATTTGGGCTTGGAAGGTACTCAATGCCATGCCAACTGGATGCTGCTAGCTAAAATTAGTTATAAAGATATTTCCATTTCAAGAGAAAAGAAATGACTACAAGGGATACAAATATTGGGAGATGTGGAAGACTGTGTGTGTGTGTTAATTGAAATACATTTCAAATACTCATTGGCTACTTTTGAATCATGAGGTTGATTCTCAAGTTGCTATAAGTACTTCTTATTCACCACAGGAGACTCCTGAGGAAGGAAGGGCCAGCATTTACGAGTCAGTGATCATCAACACCTCCAAGGAGATGATGTGCTTCAGTGACTACCCCATCCCTGATCATTTCCCTAACTTCATGCACAACTCTCAGGTCCTAGAGTACTTCAGGATGTACGCCAAAGAATTTCACCTTATACAATACATCCAGTTCAAGGTAAGAGAGTTTGTTTTCTTCCTGTTTGAAATTGTTCATCAGGTCAATGAATAATGTACCCTTGTTGACTTGTGTTATCTGTCAAGACGGGCTTCAAATGAGCGTGCATTTTTGCTATCCAAAAACTACTCTTGTCCTCTTGGCACTTGAGAAATATTCAAGGATAGGTCTCCATTATATACATTTTGAGTGAAGATACAGGAAGCCATCTGCTGGGGCATTTACCTTGCCCTTATCTCATGCTGATTTTAAAAGAACAGATGGGGGGGGGGGGCTGGTAGGGATCAGAACTTTAAAATCTCCTTGCCTGCTATCACTCAACTCCTTTATGCTTTCCAAGGCCCTATGTTATGTGATCACAACAACCCAGTGAAGTGGTTATTGGGAAGCTAGAGGGGGAGCAAGGAAGTCAGCTCTTGTGAGTGGGAAGAATCTTGGCCAAGGAGCAGTGCCTTGAGTTGTGGTCCTTGCTCTACCACAGGTTAACTTGTGCTCTTAGACAAGTGAGTTCCTCACCTTCACTTTCTATACATTTCCATGATTATCCCAGATTGTTTCTGGTTCCGTCTTTCTCTGAAGTTTTCTTTCATATTTGTATACTTTGGGATCATGGCCATAAAAATGACACATATTTATGACATCTGGCAAAAGCCCAAACCTAACCCTGATTGTTCTGCTAAATTGTGCCCAACATAGCACTTAGCAACAACATCCAAAGCCAGGCATCTGCAGCCCAGGGACTGTCCTTTGTTTAAGAGAGACCCTTCGTGAACAAGCTTGACTCTGGGCTAAGAAGTAAAAACACAGAGACAAAAAAAAAAACCAGAGAAAATTATATTACATACAAAATTAATAAAAAATGAAGAGGCACATGCTGAGGAGAACTCCCCATTGCTGCCCAGAGGAGGTTAACACATGAGGACATGAGGTACCAGGTTGATTTTAGAGCAGATTATGTCTGAAGGACGAATAGGAGTCTGCCAAATGAAGAAGGAACAAAAGTGTGATCCAAGCAGAAGCACTGGTCTGTGTAAATGCTCACAACAGAGAGAACTTTGTGTGGTTCAGGATGGCAGATCTAGGTGGGATCTCTCAGTCCACTGAGATACTGTGGCCAAGCAAGGCTTCAGAAGCACATCAGAACACATTCTTGGTGTACTTAATGCTGTGCAGAGGAACATTATATATATATATATGTGTGTGTGTGTATGTTTTTTTAACTTTTTTACAAAGCTAAAAATTAGGCCACCGATCATCCCATCTCACAGCCTCTTTAGACTCACTTGTAAAATGAGCATCTGTAGGAGGCAGAGAAAGACTCCATTATTTACAATGAAGGCCACTGGGGTCGTGTTCTAGTGCCAGTGAGAAGGGAGATCTGTATCTTAGTCATATGTTTAAGGCCAGCCACTGGGTGAAGCAGACATGGAGGTGGGGATATCAGGGGATGGAGGAGAGGGTCACTAGTGCTTGGGAATCCCCTGGTTTTACTCAGGGGACTGCAGAGCCTCAGGGCATAGCAAGACACCTACCAGTTTATACTTGTTCTAGGAGCAGAGGGCAGTGCATTACGTTGCCTACTTAGTTTTGTAGCCTGCTTCATTGACAACTATGGAGTATGTGAATCAAATGTCCCACAGAAGCCATGTAAGCGATGGGGCCTGTGGCAGCCCTTTGTAACATTCTGTAGGGAGCTGTGTCATGGAAGACATATATCCTGTAGGCGGTGGCTACAGTTCCCTGTCCGTTTTCAGACCACAGTGTGCAGCGTGAAGAAGCAACCTGATTTCTCTACTTCAGGCCAATGGCAGGTGATCACTGAACATGAAGGGAAAAAGCAGGTAGATGTCTTCGATGGAGTCCTGGTTTGCACAGGTCATCACACCGATCCTCACCTACCCCTGGAAAGCTTTCCTGGTGAGTGAGGCCCCCTCCACCCCATGAAGGAAGATGCTGGCCATGCCTGTGATATGACCCCTGAGGAATAGGAGAAATGTGGTCTGAGCGATTCTTACTGTGGGATTTAAAAATAAATTCTTACCCTAATTAAATACATTCCCCTGAAGATGTCAGGGTGATTTCTATGACTGTCATTTTGGAAGTGGAAAGGTTGACAGTTTGGAAGACTTAGAAAATTAGAGGTCTGTTGATTGTCATGAGCCACAAATGCCATTTTTGTCAGTGAATAACTACATATATGGGCTGGAGAGATGGCTCAGTGGTTAAGAGCACTGGCTGCTCTTCCAGAGGTCATGAGTTCAATTCCCAGCAACTACATGGTGGCTCACAACCATCCATAATGAAATCTGGTGCCCTCTTCTGGCCTGCAGATATACCTGCAGACAGAACACTGTATACATAATAAATAAATCTTAAAAAAAAAAGAATAACTACATATACAATGTTAACCTCATAATATTGTATTGGAGCTGAAGATTTCCTGTTGTCTAGTAAGGGTGTAGCCACTGTGATGCTGGTGTGTACCAATCCACTGCATGGCCAAGTTATTTAAAATTATAGCATGTACACCTGTTAAATTCATAATACTGGGCAATAAGTAACTTACTGGTTATGCATTACAGAACTATACTCCATGTAATCTTATGTAGTTAAAAAGTGTGCTATAGAATCCTAGATCATATTTTACCCACAGCAGCCTCACATACTCATGTTTATTGTGTCTTTTGACTGACCTGTGCCATCTAGGTGTGTACAGTATCTGTCCAGTGAGGACAGCCATTTTCCACATGCTCTCAAAATAATCATATTCCTGTCAAATAGCACATGACTATTTAAACTCACGGTGACTTGTGTTTTCCTAAGGACCAAAAGGAAGTCTGGAATTCTTGATTTGAGCTAACTGGAATTAGAGATTTTTCATCAATTGAAGAAGGAAAAAAATGAAAATATTGAGTTTCTAAGAATGAAGTGAAATCTTAAAGCATTTCATCTTATGCTTCTGGCCTGGACTTTTACCTTTAAAATATATTTTACATATACACATAAAAATGTTGGGTTGAAAAAATAAAGGAGCCGGGCGGTGGTGGCGCACGCCTTTAATCCCAGCACTTGGGAGGCAGAGGCAGGCGGATCTTTGTGAGTTCGAGGCCAGCCTGGTCTACAAAGCGAGTCCAGGACAGCCAGAGATATTCAGAGAAACCCTGTCTCGAAAAACCAAAAACAAACAAAAAAAAAAAAAAAAAGAAAAAATAAAGGAGAATGGAGGTTTTCTGAGGCTGTGTGGACTTGTATTTGCAAGTTTAAAATGCAAATGATTTATGATAGGGACATCACAAAGGTAACAAAATAATAAAAGAAGCAAAAATGTTTAGAAAGGCAAGAGAGTTGCTTAATAAAGGAAGAATGTGGAAAATGTAAGTTTAAACTTTAAATTCCACAAAAGAAAACAAAACATGTGGTTTGACAAATAATATCCTTCTTATGAACTATCCCCCAATAATTATTTTTTCTTCTCTCATAGGAATTGAAAAATTCAAAGGAAAGTACTTTCACAGTCGAGAATATAAGAACCCAGTAGAATTCACTGGGAAAAGAGTCATTGTAATCGGCATTGGGAATTCAGGAGGGGATCTGGCTGTAGAGATCAGCCACACAGCCAAGCAGGTTTGCATCAATAATTGGCTTACTTTGATTCGCTCTTACCAAGGAAGTAGGCCAAGCAAAGAATATAAAGACCTGTCCCACCCAGGCCAGCAGCAAACCCAAGGGGCTTGTTCACTGCCCAGGTTGCAGCTTTAGGGTTGATTCTTTAGGGATTCTTCACATATGTATGGCATAAACCAAAATTTTCAAATAGACCTATGGATTTCAGTGTATCATGGAAGTTTGACATAATGCTCTTGAAAATTTTACTTTTATTATAGTGCATGCATTTGTGTGTGTGTGCGCACGTGTGCGTGTGCGTGTGCATGTGTGTGTGTGTGTGTGTGTGTGTGTGTATACATGTGAATACAGAGGAATAAAATTCTCCTGAAGCTGGAGCTACAGGTGACTGAGCACCTGACCTGGGTCCTGAGTACTGAACTTGGGTCCTCTGCAAGAGCAGCAAGTGTCCTCAACAACTGAACCGTCTCTCCAGCCCAGCGTAATGTTTTGTGAAGAGAAATATCCTGTTTTGTTTGGGTACTTATTTCCTAATAAGCATAGAATTAACTCATGGAGTAACATAGGAAATCACCTTCATGGTTAGACATGGAATCAGCACTGAGAAGAGGTATTATTGGGCACAGTTGCTGAGTAAATATCATTTAACAACACTGTAGCACTAGGGTTTTTCTTAAAATAATTTGGAGCATATTTGTAAAGAAGCAACAGAATCAGACTGCTGAAAAACAGGTAGGCATTTACCTATTGCCAGTAAAGTAGTGACTCAATGAAGATACAAGATTATATGAAAAATAATTTCCTTACACAGTCCTGTGCAGGAAATACGATTTGTAAATATGTTGCTTATTGTAAGCAGGCAGAGATGGAAAACTGAAATTACAGTGCAACAGCCACTAAACATTTATTGAGTTCTTCCTGTAGACCACTATTTACAAAAACACCGTTTCTGCAATAACCTTGGGCTAGATGTATTGCTGTCACTGCTGAGTAAATGAGGAGCTTTTTAATTACACCCGTGAGCACTGGCCTTACTTGTCCAAAGTGGTACAGCTTGCCATCAGTGAGGAGGAAAGGGTCATCCCTCTGCAGAGCTAGCTCATTGCTTTGACCTTGAAGCAATGTACCTTTCCTACAGCTCTAGAAACCCCCTCCAGAGGGCGATGTGGAATAGGAAAAGTCAGTTTTGAATGGGGACACGGGGAAGACTGTTTCCTGCCGTTCTACTAGCAGTCTTCCTTGTTTTCATCAGTCAGTGAAATGTTTCTTTTACAGGCTTGGGAGTCAGACACGGCAGGAAAAGTCAGCCTTGCCGCTTTCTAACTGTCCGACTCCAGGCTATGTGATTTGCTGTCTCCAAGCCTCTCGTAAAATGTGGCTGACAGTGGCTTCCTTAAGAGTTGCTGTGTTAGCCGGGCGTGGTGGCGCATGCCTTTAATCCCAGCACTTGGGAGGCAGAGGCAGGCGGATCTCTGTGAGTTCGAGGCCAGCCTGGTCTACAAAGCAAGTCCAGGACAGCCAGGGCTGTTACACAGAGAAACCCTGTCTCGAAAAAAAAAAAAAAAAAAAAGAGTTGCTGTGTTGATTAAATTAAAATGTGAAGGACCTGTCACAGTGGCTTACTCATAGGTCACAAATATCAATAAGGAGTGATGTTGATATGTTGGGAGACTATGGAGGCCCTGCTATACCTTCTGCCCTGCTTAAGCACACTCCAGTGGTCAAGAGCTTATAATAAGTGAGATGGGTATTTATGATATTTCTAACAGAGTTATTGATGATAAATGATGTAATATAAATGATACAAATATAAACAAGGTTTTTGTAACATTGCAAACAATGTCAGTTGCAAAATGACTTAGGGTTTTGGATTAAGTGATATGAATTTACTTTCAGCTTTACTGTGTTACTATAGTGTTTTAAAAATTGCTTTACAGTTATTTGTTTTATGTAAGGTAGGGGGAATACACATGAACAATGCATATATGGTGATCAGGGGACACCCCACAGGAGCTGGTTCTCTCCTTCCACCATTTAGGTCCTAGGGATGTAGCTTAGGTTGCCAAGCTTGGCAGCAGGTGCTTTACCATCGAGCCATGTCTCCAGCCTCACCGCTATACATTTTAATGAGTTCTATAGGTGGTAAGTGCTATAAGAAGTTCAGAAGATGGAGAGAAAATGGTCACTTTGAAAGGTCAGTGGTGTTCTTGTGGAAGGAGCAGACGTAATCTGAGACCCAAAAATGCATTGACTTGGAAGGATTTATAACAGCAGTTCTCAACCTGTGGGTCTTGACTCCTTTCTGGGGGTCAAATGACCCTTTCTCAGGTGTCACCTAAGACAATTGGAAAACACAGATATTAACATTATGGTTCATAACAGTTGAAAAATTACAGTTATGAAGTAGACATGAAAATAAGTTTATGGTTGGGGGTCACCACAACATGAGGAACTGTATTAATGGGTCACGGTATTAAGAGGGTTGAAAGCCACTGCTTTATAAGAAATGGACTTGTTTAGCAAGTAGCAGTAGATTACAGCAAGATACATCCATGGCCAGTGAACGTACTAGCTTAACTGTAGAAGTGTATAGGAAGGAAACAACAACGTTTTGTTTTGTTTTGTTGCTTATAAGGCTATAGGGACTAAAACACTAATGAGTTTGAACTTAACCTTGAGGAGAATGGGCCTGCTTTTGAAGGACTGTGAGCCAGACTGATCAAAACAAACAATGTTGCCCATGCCCCAGGTATTCCTCAGTACCAGGAGAGGAGCTTGGATCTTGAACCGTGTAGGAAAACATGGATATCCTATTGATCTGCTGATCTCTTCTCGAATTACCTACTATCTCTCAAAGATCTGTGGTTCATCACTAAAAAACAGATTTATGGAAAAAGAGTTGAACCAAAGGTTTGATCATGAAATGTTTGGCCTGAAGCCTAAACACAGGTATGTTCCACGGATGGGAGTGGTCTGGAGATGGCAAAGGCACAAAGTCAAGGACCACTGACATGATCTCATAGTAGAACTACCTTTACTCACGCATTAAAAACATCCATAGAATCAGAAATCCCTTTTAAACTTCTAGTCTGTAGGCTTTCTTTCTTTTGATGGTAACTATTCTTTCGTGGTATCAGTTCTTTATATGTGGGACTCAACACCAACAAAGAAACAGTAGTAGAGGGTAGGGTGTCATTTGTCCAACAAACCTGCTGGGAGCCAGACATTAATTATCCTGGGCATAAAATATAGAAAGAAAAAGACATAATAGTAACAGTAATACAAATAGTAACACCTTGCCTTTTGGAGGAGTTTCTGTAAGTGTAGAGCTAAGTGGATCCTGTACTTGCTCATAGGCTGATCCTTTCTAATGTTCATTTTCTAGATTTAAAAAAATGAGTCTTATAAAAACAAAGTAACTTGTCTAAGATCAACACAAATAAAATGACATATTCCAGAACATGGATGTTCCCTTAAAAACACCAATAAGAAGAAAAATAACAAATATGATTTTTGAAAATTCATACAGAGACAGACCTGATGGTGCAGGGTTATAATCCTAGCTACTGTAGAGACTGAGGCAAGATGAACCCTAATTCAAGGCCAGCCAGCCTGGGCAACTTTTTTTTTAAAATTATTTATTTATTAAGTATACAGTGTTCTGTCTGCACATATGCCTGTATGCCAGAAGAGGGCACCAGATCAGATGGTTATGAACCACCACATGGCTGCTGGGAATTGAACTCAGGTCCTCTTGAAGAGCTGTCAGTGCTCTTAACCTCTGAGCCATCTCTCCAGCCCCAGCCTGGGCAACTTAATGAGAAGAGGTGAAAAATAGAAAGCAGTTGAGAATAAAACATAGTAGTAGCTCACTCGGCTAGTATGAGTGAGAGTCTGCATTTGATCTCTAGTGCTGTTTTGTTAGGGGTAGGGGAGGAGACGGCAACAACAAAGCATGAAACTCAATGGAAGGATAGAATGAAATTATAGCATAAAGAATGGACTTGGGGCCGTGACATAGTTCAGAGGGTAAATGCACTTGCTGCTGAGCTTGATGACGTAAGTTTGAACTCTAGGACCCACACGGTGGAAAGAAAGAACTGACCTCTACAAGTTGTCCTCTGACCTCTACGGCATATGAGACCACATATGTATATACGCATATGAGACCACATATGTATATACGCATAGACACACACACACACTCACATATGTATATGTGCATAGACACATGCTCACATATGTATATACACATAGACATACACAGGCTCACATATGTATATACACAAAGACACACACATGCTCACATATATATACACATTGATTTACACACACTCACATATGTATATACACATAGACACATACACGCTTACATATGTATATACACATATACACAGGCTCACATATTATATACACATAGACACACATACGCTCATATATGTGTATACACAGATACACATACACTCACATATAACATACACTCACATATGTATATACACGTAGACATACACAGGCTCACATATATATATACACATAGACACACCCATACTCACATATGAATATACACATAGACACACACACTCATATATGTATATACACATAGACATGCACATACGCTCACACATGTATATACATATAGATACATGCTCACATATGTATATACACAGACACACATGTTCATATATGTATATACACATAGACACACACTCATGTATACACATGCATACAACTCCTTACATATGTATATACACATAGACACACACACTCATATGTATACACATGCATACAACTCCTTACATATGTATATACACATAGACACACATACTCACACATGCAATCAATCAATCAATGTTAAAACTTTTATGAAAGTATTCCTAAAGACTAATTTTAAATGCTTTATTTTGCCCTTTTTATTTTATCTATTTCTTTGAGGCAGGGCAGGGGGAGTTGCACAAGCCATGCACAGTGTACACGTGGGGCCAGAGTACAGCTTGTGAGAATCCTAAGTTGTGCCTCTCACTTTCTACTGTGTGGGTTCCGGGGATCCAAATCATGTCATCAGTCTTGGTCCAAGAGATATTTTCTCACTGAGCCATTTCATTGCTTTTTGATTTACTTTTGTTTAAGTGTCCGGGTCTACAGAAAAGTTGGACAATTACTAAATACACAGTCCACCCGTGTACCTTTTACCTAGATTTGCCTATTTGAACAGTTGCTATATTTGCTTTCTTATCTGTCTCCTCTTGAAGTACTAATGGATCCACATACACACAGCATGTACACATACTAAGTGCGTATTTTTTAATCACATGAGAGTAAGCCACAATCTTCAAGGCATGTCACCTAAAGTATTTCAGCATTGTGTCACACAAGAAACAGAACACTCCTTAGTATATCCATAGCACAGGTGCCACTGATAAGTACATCTGAAATATTGGCACATTAAAGGTTCAACAGTTTTTGCAACAATATTACTTATGACTTTTTTATCCTTTCTAAAATGTATCGCTCACACTGCTGCAGTCTGTCATGCATCTACAGTTTCTCTTAATCTGAAATAATAATTCCAATTCTCTTTTTTAGCATAGGCCTTTAAAAAACAATACAAAATATTGTTTCATAGATTATCTCTAAATTCTGAATTGCATAACAACTTTTCCTTTATTATGTTATATTGAGTATACTCAGGTTCATGAGGCATGAAAGCTTTTATATGATTTACTAAATAAGGTTCAAGATGAAATCAGTGCAGAGCCATTCAAATATTTGAAGTCGTACTGGAGAGAGATGAGTCAGGTGTTTGGAGTACTCGCTGCTCTTGCACAGGACTCGGGTTCAGTTCCCAGCACCCACATCAAAGGCTCACAGCCCTATACCACCAGTTCCAGATGATAAAGTGCCTCTGGCCTCTACAGGAACTAGGCATACATTTGGTACTTATACATACACACATGCAGTCACACATACACATTAAGTAATAAGTTTTAAAGAAATATATTAAAAAGCAGATAGTATAATAATATCCTTAAAAATGTACATTCTGTCAGCTGGAGAGATGGCTCAGCAGTTAAGAGTACTGGCTGTTCTTCCAGAGGACCTGGGTTCAACTCCCAGCACCACAAGGCAGCTCACAACTGTCTGTAACTCCAGTTCCAGGGGATCTGACATCCTCATATGGATATACATGCATGCAGAAAACCAATGTACATAAAAATAAAAATAAAAAATAAATTATTTAAAGAATGTGCATTCTGAAAATGGTATGGAAAGCTGATACAATGGCAGTGTTCAAATAACTGAAACACTCCAGGTGAGAGAAAGAAACGGCTGCCCAGGAGAGGTTATAGGCAGATATGGATCAATAGTTTTGTGGTTTGCACAATTGTGTAGATGGCTGATTTAGAGATAAAGGATAGGGAACAGTTTGGAAAGGAAAATGAAAACATGATGTTGGGATGTAGAAAAGAATCTTCATAAAGGTTAGAATCTGTGAAGATTAACTATAGCAAAACAGGTCTTTTTTTTTTTTTTAAGACACAAGAATCTGGAAGCAGATTACCCTCTGCTGTCCCCAGGCAATTTACTTACTCCGGCAGAAGTGTAGAAAGCTATTGTGACAGATATTCTAAGATCCTAGGGTGTGGAACACTGGGAAGTCATTCAACATCCCCAGACCTGTCTCCTCACCTATGAACCCTGGATCATGATACCTGCCCTACTTCCTTCATAAAGACTGATAGCCAAGTAATTTAGTGCACAAAAGCACTTTCTATATAGAGACTGTACATACGTAATTTGTTTGTGGTTTGGAAAATTATTTAAGTCTATCTGTTGGGTCTTTGGAACCAGAAATGGGACCAAACATAATGTTCATGGTCTATTTCTGGAAGTTCACTGACATACTGATTTCTTTCTTCCCTTCTCCTTCACTCTCACCTCTTGTTTGTCTTACCACTTACAGAGCTCTGAGTCAGCATCCAACAATAAATGATGAACTGCCCAATCGTATCATTTCCGGTTTGGTGAAGGTGAAAGGAAACGTGAGGGCATTCACAGAAACGGCCGCCATATTTGAGGACGGCTCCCGGGAGGAAGACATTGACGTAGTCATCTTTGCCACAGGCTATAGCTTTGCTTTTCCTTTTCTTGAGGATTCTGTCAAAGTCGTCAAAAACAAGGTGTCCTTGTATAAAAAGGTCTTTCCACCCAACCTGGAAAAACCAACTCTTGCGATCATTGGCCTAATTCAACCCTTGGGAGCCATTATGCCTATTTCAGAGCTCCAAGGACGCTGGGCCACTCAAGTGTTCAAAGGTACGTGGCACTGTACATCGACAGCTTGGTGAAGTGTTTTAGCTATACTTACGTGAGTGATTTTAAATACTGAGAGGGTAGATATGATTTTAGCAGTGCCTGGCACAAAGCTGGTGCCACAATTTTTATTTTATATGAATATAAAGTAGCAATTGAGTAAATTGATAACCACAGACATACACCAAAATCACATCAGAAGTTTTTCTTAATTAGGCATGCTTTTGTCCCATCCCTGGCATTGATCAGTTCAGAGGTGGGGTTGACTTAAGATCTTTGAACAGAATGTTCTGCAGGTGACTCCAATGTGTATTGCAGACTAGAGTCCACTCATCCAGACTGTAAGCAGTTGGTATACATTTGTGATGTTAAATAATTCTTTCACTAGAGGCAAAGTCAAATATAGACTAGCATGACTTAATTTCAGCCATGGACAGCACTTCTCAGCCTGTGGGGTTGACCCTGTGACCCTTCCACAGAGGTCGCATATCAGATATTATATTATGATTCATAACAGTAGCAAAATTACAGTTATGAAGTAGCAACAGAAATAAAATCTTATTATGGGGGTCACCACGCATGAGGAATGGTATGAAAGTGTCACAGCATTAAGAAGGCTGAGAACTGGGGCTGGAGAGATGGCTCAGCGGTTAAGAGCACTGGCAGCTCTTCCAAAGGACCCAGGTTCAATTCCCAGCACCCACATGGCAGTTCACAGCTGCCTGTAACTCCAGTTCCAGGGGATCTGACACCCTCACACAAACATATACAAGCAGGCAAAACACCAATGTGTATAAAATAAAAAATTTAAAAAAAAGAAGGCTGAGAACCACTGGATTAAGAGAGGCTTATTTCATCCAGAATGGGGAATATTTGATTTCTCATATCTCACTTGACCCCCTCTTAGGCCCCTCTTTCAGCTTCAGCTATGTGTGAAAGACTTGAGAGTACAGGATAATAGACTCAGTGTGAGTCAGCAGAGGGATAAGCCTTCCTAAAGACCTCCTGAAATTCAGCATCATTACGGAATCAAAATGTCTGAGCATAATACAACTGTTCTTTTCTAATCTGATTAAAATGCGTACCTGAAGATAAATCTTTGGAAAAAAAAAGAACAAGAATGTAATAACAGGGAAAGAGATAAAAATGACTTAAGCAGGACTGGAGAGATGGCTTAACAGTGAAGAGTATTGATGCTCTTGCAGATGACGCTGGTTCATTTCCCAGCTCCCACATGGTGACTCACAACCATCTGTAACTGTAGTTTCAGGGGATCTTATGCCTGACTTGCAGGGGCACCAAGCATGCACATGGCGGACATATTGACAGACAGAACAATCATACACATAAAATAAAAGGACTTAAGGGATTTGAAAGCACACTACCTGAAGACAAATGAAGTAGCTGGAGAAGTTTAGGCTACAGAAGCTAAGACCTGAGGAAGGACGAAAGTTTTTCTTTTAAATATTCAAATGAATGGCCCATAGGAGAAGTAGATTTACTTAGTGTTGCCTTGAAGGGCCAAATCAGAACCATGGAGTGAAAATCTATCATACATAATATCAATTTAACAAGAACAACCTGAAAAACACTTTTTCCTGTCAATCAGTACCATTTCAAGATAAAACAGATAGCCTCTTAAATAGTGAGAAATCCAAGGAAAATAGAAAAAGAAGCCAATGGCTGGGTGGCCATTTGGCTGTAAGTGGGACGGGAGGATGACATAATGGAGTATAGGACAGAGAGAGACCATTAAAGTTCTTTATACTGTTGTAATAGTACAGTTACCATTTCTGTTTAATTTAGAATACTCAGAGTTATTTCGGAATTACAGCTTTCTCTCCCTACTGAAAACTTCTCTTGGCAGGGTTGTTGATCAAACTTTCCAATTTCTATCTTTTCTTAATTTCGTCCAGTTCCATCCAGTGGGTCATATATGCTATTTGAGAACACTGGACCAGCAAAATTTAAATATGATTAAAAAATTATGTTCAAACATGGGAATGCTTAAATAAGAGCAGAGGTGATGAATCAAGAAAGAACTACATCAGATTATTGTACACATCTTTGACTCATCTATAGAATTTAAAATAAAAAAAAAATGAACTGGCTGTCTCTCAGCCAAGAAATAGGCCTCTTCCTCCATAATGTCTCCACTACAAAAAGTAAAACTTTTGGATAAATCATGGGAAGTAACTTGGAAATCAACTCTCCAAATGAGTTTCTTGAATGCCCTAGAGACCAGTGTTTCCTTGCTGATCTATAAGGGTAATTCCCATGGCTCAAATGAGAGGACACATGGAAAACACAGAATGGTCTCCCTGGATACTGAGTTTGTGTGTCCCATGTTTAGAGAGACTACCAAGAAAGAATGAAAACCTGTTATGAGGGGCCTTAGGATTAATCTAATAATGAAATACCTTAAAAGAGTTATTTCTTCTTTAAAGGCCTGTCAAAGGTTAAAACTCAATCCTCGCTGGGCGTGGTGGCGCACGCCTTTAATTGCAGCACTCAGGAGGCAGAGGCAGGCGGATCTCTGTGAGTTCGAGGCCAGCCTGGTCTACAAAGCGAGTCCAGGACAGCCAGGGCTGTTACACAGAGAGACCCTGTCTCGAAAAACCAAAAAAAAAAAACAACAACAACAACAAAAGCAAACAAACAAAAAACTCAATCCTCACTCCAGAAGCCGGGTTAGACCCAGTGTTTTGAGTTACATAGAGGTAGATTTGACAGTTACTACAAAGAATGTTCCAGAAGTTAGAGCAACCAAACAATTATGTAATGTCCTTGGAATAGATAAAGACCAGAGATGTTTAAGGAGAAATGAGATGCCTGCTTGATAGTTCTGTTACAGAGAAGAACATTACATTAAGTAAGATCTATTTCTATCCAAAATAAATGTTTTGGAATTTTATGGAGTAGTGCCTCGTGCCTACTTCTCTGTGAATACTGGTTGATATGGAGAGGT
>CAJQZJ010016855.1:4260301-4277779 GCA_907164525.1 Lophiomys imhausi | reverse complement strand
TCTGTGAATACTGGCTGATATGGAGTTATTTTGGCATAAACACTACTTGGCCTTTGTCTAATTAGTATCATCGGTGTCAAATTCCTACTTTTGGAACTGTTTGAACATCAGAGCTTAAACTTACTTGTGAATATTGAGTATTATGAGCTGCTCTTGGTCTTACCCTCCACTCTTATCAAATAACAGAACTTAGGCAGTGAGGCTTACCTCCTGGACTTTAGCATAAAATATCATAGTGAGTCTTTGGCCTCCTTCTTTCTTTGAAATGTAAAATCAAGATATCAGTGCAGAACTGTCTCCCACTCCCTTGAACTTTGATGGTGTGCCTCATTTCTTACTGGCTGTTTAAGGCTATGTATCACCTTCTCATATCCATATTTCATTTCCCAATTGGAAGACCACATTAAGAGATCAGTTGGAAGTCAGAGAAAAGCAAATATCTTCCAAGGAAGTACAAAGATGTGGAACCCAGTTTCAACAGATACATTTACAAAACGACTTTCACATCTAGGGCTCAGGGAACATTCCAGATGAGCAGTCGGAAAGATTGTAAGAGGGGAAGGATCAGGGGGTTTTCTGTGAGACTGTGTTTCCTAGTAACATTAGAAGCTACACTGACAACACTTCACCGACATGATTGCCTAAACATGAGCTAAACAAGAACAACAACAATGGACTTGCCAAAGTGATGGGGAAATCCCAGGCGACATCAACCCCACACAAAGAGCTATTGGCAATTAAGCAATGCTGGGAGCAGGGGAGATCGTCATCCCAGGGGAGAGCACACCAACTGGTTCTGCAATACCAAACGGTCAGCCCTGAAAACATAAGCATACAACTAGCATTGTACGGACTGAGTAGGTTATATTAAGGGATATATATGCATATTACGTATACACATGTAATAGTAAATGAAAAAAGAGGCCATAAATTTGAAAAGAGAGCAAGAAGTGGTGTATAAGAGAGCTTGAAAGGAGGAAAAGGGAGGGGGAAATGTAATTGCATTATAATCTTAAAACTAAATAAATAATTAAAAATATCTTTCAAGAACAAGGCAGAATAGAGTGAGCTATACACATAGGTAGGTATACTTCAGAGAAAGAAGGGAGTTTTCCTTATCTGACATGCTTGGGGCCAGAAGTGTCCCAGATTTCAAGGTTCTGACAGTTTGCATCTATTGTCATGGGTTATGTCTGGGCTAAGACCCAAGCATAAACATGAGACTAGTTATTTCCCTGTAACCTTTACACATAACCATTTTGTAGGACTGCATACAGCTGTGCAGCCTTTTGAGTACAAACTGATACATGAGATCATTGGAGCCTTTTTTTGTGTTTTACTAATGGCATCTTCTTCAATGCTCAAAAGAAGTTTGAATTTGAGAACATTTCCAATTTCTGATTTCCAGATTCAGGGTGCTCAATGTTGACTGTTGTATTTTGGTTGTGATAGGACCGAATGCATTTTATAATCTCTTCTGAGACCCTTTAATTCTTTGAATTCTCCACAGAGTGGTGATTGCCACTAGGATTACTGCTCATTCTGAAGTAATTAAATTTTCTATTTTCAACGTTTTCTCTTTAGGGCTAAAGAAATTGCCCTCACAAAGTGAAATGATGGCAGAAATAAATAAGACTCAAGAGGAAATAGCAAAAAGGTAAGAAATTCTCCCAGGAAGACGTTTGTATTTCTCAATAAGAATGCTATACTTAGTTTTCATGTGTGGGCTTAAGGATTTCTGTTATACTGCCATCAGTGGGAATTATAGCACCTGTGGTTTCCATATGGATGAAGAAGGAGAGAGAAGCTGATGCGACATGTTTAAAGGCTATGATGAGGCCTAAAAGAAGTTTAATAGGAAAAAACATACAGAGGGAATGTCAATTATATTATTTGGTGAGGATTACATAAATGCTAGCCTTGCTGCCAGGTGAAAGAGGAGATTATGCTAGAATAACTCTCCCCAATCTTTAGGGGCAAACAGTAAGCCTTTCTTTAACAGCTCTCTTCCCAGGTGCCCCGTTTCCCTCCTGTTCACTGGTGAAGTTGTATGGTGGAGATGCTGGGTCCTGTGCTCTCACCCTTTGCTCCCCACACCCAGACCCCTGCAGCATAACTCCCTGGGCGCCCCGAAGCTGCCCTCTTGAAGATCTTCCACAACTCACCTCCAGCTCAGCCCTCTCCCTGCCAAGGCGGCCTCTTCCAAGCACTTTTTCTTCTTGGAGTGTTTTGTCTCCCTTTTGAAGGGCCACTTCTACTTCCTTACCCTTTTTCCTTTGGCTTACTTTTCTAGTGACCTTCTGGCTGCGTGGACAGCTCAGCCCCAAGTCCCCAGGGATGTCACTTAACTTACACTGAGGGTTGGTTTTGTGACCACATTTAGCATTTCATATGCATGGGGATGATTTAGTCCTTGTGACAATCCTGGAAGGTGGGACTAGTGATTTCCTTTTCTTGAACCCTTGTGAGTGCTACAGCTCTTACCTCCAACGATGGGGGTCTCATTTCAGTAATTACTAAGTGGTCTGAGAGTCCCTCTGCCATTCCTTCTCCCCACTTCTAATCACACTTACTTCCTATCATTTGCTTCTGTCCTTCATTTTGAATTCCTCAGTCTCAGCTTGGCTTGACTTTTTCCTTACCCATCTCCATCTCAATATTCTTTCACATCAATCACAGAGCAAAAATTTGGTTTTCCATCCACTCTCCAGATCCTCCTTGTCCACATAGATATCACTGCCACATTTCCTTACTAAAAACTTTTTTTGGATCTTTACATCTGTGCTTTGTATAATCACCCCTCTTCTAGCTCCATTTAGAGGAGCAGTTACTCTTGGAGGATGTGATCCTCTCTCATCTTCTCAAGATTTCCAAATCACCATTAGTACAGAGAACCCCTATTCTGTGCTCCCCACTAACTTGTCCTCATTAAATAACTGAGGATCCCATGCTTAAGGAACTTTGTGGCATTCCATGTCACATAGCGATGTGTCCTCTGGATCTGCCAGTTGCCTCCCCGTAGCCACCCATTTCCACTGCTGTAGAAAACACCCAGATATGCTATGCCCATTCCTTCCTTACTCCTTCCCTCCATTGGTGCCTCACTTACAATCCTTCCTTTGCTCACACTTTAGCTTTATCTTTCAAGGATCTGTCAGCCAAAGCTCTCTTAACTGCCTCCTCTCTACATTTCCATTTCGCATCCAACCCAGAATATTTACCTGAAGGCTTATACACTTCTGACCTTCTTGAGCATAGTGTCTATGCATTAGAGTCTAGTGCATCATCAGGTCCTAAAGGAAGGTGAAAAATCTCCTATCTATTTTCACAGTTCTTAGCACAATATCAGACCCACAAATAGACACTCATAAAATAATAATTGGCTGGTTAGGTGACTGGCTGTTTGCCTGAATTGCTGATAGTCTGGGACTTCTGTCTTCTTTGCTTTAGGTATGTGGACAGCCAGCGTCACACCATTCAGGGAGACTATATAGACACCATGGAAGAGATTGCAGAATTGGTGGGTGTCAGGCCCAATCTCCTGTCTCTGGCCTTCACTGATCCCAAGCTGGCATTACAGTTACTAATGGGACCCTGTACTCCAGTCCAGTATCGCCTACAGGGCCCTGGAAAGTGGGCTGGAGCCCGAAAAACTATTCTCACCACAGAAGATCGTATACGAAAGCCTCTGATGACGAGAATGGTTGAAAAGGGCGATGCTGTGGCTTCCCCAATGACAATGCACATTCTTGTGCTAGCTGTTGCTTTCTTTGCTGTGATCCTGGCTTATTTTTAGATGTGAAAGCGAAGTGCTCCAGCTTTCTCTGGAAAGCTCCATCTAGTGACACCTTCAGAGCCTGACAATCTGAACATTCAGGTTCATACTGCACAGAAATCTCTCCCCCCTCCCTCCCTCCTCACTTCCCTCCCTCCCTCCCTCAGTCATTAATCTTGCTTGTTTTTCCTTCTGTGATAATGGGTTTTTGTTTATTAATTTGTCTTCCTCCCTCTCTTGAGCCTCCACTTTTTCCTTCTGGTAATTCTTAGACCATGAAAGAAACCATTCTCAGGCCCCCTTTCACCATCTTTACATGTGTGTCATTAGCAAGGTTCTTTCAGTGCCTGACTCTGTTGTGTTTGTAATCTTGCACACCTAGACTCCAGTGTGTAATAACACCTTGAAAAGACTGCTCACATTGTCACACACGTGCTAGTTACAACTTGACCTTGTAGGCAGAGCCAACATGTCTATTTCAAGAATTCTGACAGAGGGCAGTCCAGTAAGAATAATCATTTAGTGCTGAGGACTAGAAGTCCAGGACCAAGGGTGCAGATGGTGAGGAGCTGTTGGCTTCATGACTGATACAGTGAGGATATTGCATGACAAAACAGGGACTAGGTTATTAGCTAAGTTCCAACGTGTAGCACATGCTTAATAAATGCTCATTGATGTTTATGAAATAAGGTGGCATCCCTAAGTCAATCTAACAAGTGGATGACTCCTTAGAACTCTTCTGACACAATTCATTATCTAGCAGGAGGTTAATTTTGTTTTTAATATTATAACTGAATATGTCCATCTTTAATGTGGGTGCTGGGATCTGAACTCAGGTCCTCTTGGGTTCACAGCAAGTGCTCTTAGTCACCAAGCCATCTCCCTATCTCTGCTTTCATTTTCTTAAAAAGAGAAACTACTAAATTGAACATAGTGGCACATACCTGTCATTCTAGAACTTGGGAGTTCTAGGCAGAGGATCACCATGAGTTCAAGACCAACCTAGTCTATATAGGGAGCTCCAAGCCAACCAGGTTTGCATAACAAGAACTTGCCTCAAGCAACAACACAAAGAAAGGGAGGGAGGGAGGGAGGGAGGGAGGGAGGGAAAGAGAAGGAAAGAAAGAAAAGGAAAAAAAGAAATTGCTCTCTAGGTTTAAAAGCCATTGAAATAATTTGTTATTCCAATGGATTAAAGAATTTGGGATTTCTAGTTAGCCATCCTGGCTTGATCTCTAAGTGCCTGTTTAGGATCCAGTAAGACTTTAGCTGAATCTACGTAAGAATCAATGAGGTCATTTATGTCTTAAGTTAGGATTAAAAAATTAATATTAATGAATGTTTATATTAACGAGGGGTATTCTGCCTAGACCAGTTCTTGTGTTGTATAGTGTAGTTCAGAAAAACAGGAACTGAACTGAACTGCAGAACTTAAGAAACATCAGCTGTCAGATGCACTGAACTCCCTTAGGGTAGGTACTGGACATGCTAGGTAGGCAGTGTGTATGTTCAGGAAAAACTGCTGTGTAGTATGTCTGTAAATGGACTGTTGCCAATCATTGAAGTAAGGGATAATTTGATCAGCTGGAGAAGCAGCATTAGAATAACACAGATACCCTAAGCAGGTGCGTGAGAATTCAAACTCTTTCCTAATCATAGACATACTTGGACAGCGGCGGCGTAACACTTCTCCCCGTGTAACTTCTGCAAACTTAACCACTGAGCCCTGCTATGGTTCCTGGGGTCCTTTTCCTTCCCCAATCCTTTAGAAACTGAATGTTTATCATTATTAAAATGGATCTAGGGTATTAATCTGAAGATTGCTTTTGTTCAAAAATAAATTGAAGCCCTGAATCTTAGCCTTTCTTCTGTTACAATGTAAAGTTCCTCTCATTTGGCTTGTAAAGACATTGAAGGACTAGACCCCCGGGATGTCGTGTCTACTTAGCATCTCTAATACCACAGGCTTCTTTCAAGGCATGCAGTTTTAAGTTGACTTGACTCCCTCATTCCATTTAGAATCTGTAAACCTATGAAAACACCATCGATTTCTAAGCCAAAGCTGAAGGTGAGACTAGAGTAGGATGCTGAACTTAAAATGACTGAAGATATAAAACATTATGGACATACAAAGCATAGTTACTGATGAACAGGTCCTGATTTATCAGCTCACACACTGTGCTCTTCCAGACATTCCAAGATTACACCACTTTCCCAACTATGACAAATCTGATGACCCAAGGGATGTATTCTTATAACACCACAGAATAAAGAAGTGGAAAAAAAGAATTGAATAGCACATGTCAAAAGGACATAGAAGTCATTTCAAAGTGACCCCAGTGGCCAAGTTGGCAAAAAAAGGCAATAAATAACCTAGTATTAGATTATAACATGAAAGATAAGATATATGAGTCCATACTGTTATAAATAATTCAAAACAGTGGGATTGGAGAGGTAAAGTTCCCACATAGAATTCCAAATAATATATGTACTTGCCTCTCTAGGAAATGAAGCAAAACTCTCTTAAGTGTACTGCATAGATCAACTTCCTTCAGAGACCTAGTTTGGGAGGAGATGAGGGCCGACTGCAGAGGAGAAACCAGACAGACTTCCTCAGCCAGGCAGTTCCACATCAACATGAACAGTGCTATCATGTTGGTAGTTGTACCCATGATGTAACCTCTGTGATGGTCTTCCTTCAGTTGGTAGCCCAGGCTAGCCATGAGAAAAGTACCAGGCAACTTCAGGATGATCTCAAAATACCTTACTACTTTAGAACTGTTGAAGTCATCAAAAGCAAGTCTGAAAAGGCTTCCTAGTATACAGGAGCCTTGAGTTAGGAAGTATCCATAGTGAGAATCCAAAAAGAGAGAGAAAAAAACACTAAAGTAAAAACGAAGTAAAAGCAGGACTGTTAATAAGTGTGTACTCCAGCTAAAAAAAATGGCCTATCAGTATTGCTGTCAAGTTGGTAAATGGGCCACAGTAACATGTTCCCATGAGGAAAACTGGGTGTGCAGCATCCAGAAACTCTGTGTTGTCTTTACAACTTAAACCTAAAACTGTTGTAAAAGATGTTTTTTTTGTTCGTTTGTTTGTTTGGGTTGTTTTGTTTTTAAGTTAGAGTTGGACCTGAACTACAGTATACTCAGAATTTCTCAGACAAATATTGAAAGAGTTGGGTCTGAAATGGCTCAGTGGTTAACAGCACTTGCTGCTCTTGCAGAGGACCCGGGTTTGGTTCCCAGAATCCATGTGGTGGTTCACAACTGTCAGTAACTCCAATTCCTTGCTCTCTGACTCCCTCTTCTGGCCCCTATGTGCACTTGCACATGCATACATGCAAGCAAAAACACTAAAGTAAAAATAAATACATTTTTTTTGAAAAAAGAATGTAGGCTGAGACCATTTATTTAAATTAGTGTTTCTTCAGTTCTGCCCAGATTAAGGTGCTCTAATAAAATACATAATATAACTTACTACAGTGATTTTGTATCCTATGATGGTAAGTATAAATTATGGTTAGGGGCTTTGGTGGTATAAAGTCAAAACTTCTTAAGTTGCTCCTCAAGGCCGAGCACATTAAAACCTGAAGAAAAATGACAGATATGAAGGACAAGTTATATGTAAACAAGGTAATTCACTTACTCTTAGCTTGTCTTGCCTAACAGCATCATACCAGTACATAAACATCCTCCAGACTGTTGTTGATCTGGAACTCCCCAAGGCACCATGTATTCATTCTCGGCTGTACTATTTTTTAATAAATTTCCACTTTCCAGCTGAGTAATACCCATGTCTTCGAGATTCAGTTCATCTGCTTTCCCTCCCAGGAACAACTTCCTGACCCCGAATGTCACTTATGTGACCTCTGTTCGCTCATCACATTTGGTATATTAAATTGCTCAGTCACATTTGATGGGCATCCTTATCACAGGACACAAAGACAGAGAGAGATTCCTTTACCTCATACCTCTCCAAATTAGTAATCAGTCTGTTCCCAGTGCCCAGTGTAGTGCCTGGAGCAAAGTGGAGCCCCAGTAAACTGATGCTAATTCATTGAATGAACACATTTAACAAGGGAGGTCAAAAATACATTTTTAAAGGATTAAATCAAATAGTGAGTAGCACACTTCTAAGGGTATGAAAGAGTGCTTAGCATTTAGAACCAACTTCGGGGCAAACTGTTTTTGCAGGAAGCTCTGGAGCAGATCACTGATCTGAGCCTGGGTCATTCTAATGCACTATATGACCTGAAACAGTTGTTGGTGAACATCTCATTCCCTCAGTCAAGCAGGTCTTAAAAAGTCAAGATCTTACACAGGAAGGAGGGCTTATCTCTCCTTTGATTCTCATGATGTGCAGATTGCTGCTGGTATTTCTTTTTGTGTTTTCCAGTTCCCCAGGCCTTTTGAAACACCCACCACCTCTCTTGGCTGTAGTCATTTATAGCTCCTCTTCATTCAGAGAAGACTTTACACTCACCTCAACGCTTCTGTCTATAGACACAGTTGTTCCTGGAGGTGATTTTAATATCTATGTAATTAGTACTCCATCAGTCCAATGTATTAAGTAGGATTAGGCCCAGCTACATATAATAAAAAGTGTAGACAACAGTGACCCAACAAGATTACATTAATTTCCCTCTCTCTCACACACAAAAAAAAGCCTGGAAGACATCTTTTATGAGATTATTTGATAGCTGCATAGTTCCTTTTTCTTTTCTTTTTTTTGGGGGGGGGGGACGGGGCAGCGGGGAGAAGGGACTTGCTATGTGGCACTGGCTGTCCTGGACTGCCTTTGTAGACCAGGCTGGCCTTGAACTCACAGAGATCTACCTGTCTCTGCCTCCCAAGTGCTGGGATTAAGGACATGAGCCAATGCACCAGGCTTAGTTCCTTTTTCTGTTCCATTGCTTTTAGCTATCTCATGGTCCAAAGTGGCTGCTTGGGCTCTAATCATTCTATGGACATCCTATACACAAAGAAAGAGAAATGGAGAAAGACTTAATAGGAGTTCTAAGTCACACTTCCACCTATCTACCTACCAAGGAGGCTAAGAAATTCATCTCTGTGGAGACAGTCTCCCAAGGTTAAAGTCAATGCTTTATTACGGAGGAAGGAAATCAGTGTTAAAGTAGACCTCCAACCCTCTTTGCCATCTCACTGTTCCATTCTATAATTTACTTTTTAAAAATGTTTACTTCTATCTATACATGAGTGTTTTGTCTGCATGTTTGTATGTGCACCCAAAGGTGTCGGATCCCCCTGAACCGATGGTTGTGAGCCACGTTGTGGGTCCTGGGAACCAAACTCAGGTCCTCTAAAAGAGTAGAGTGCTCTTAACCACGGAGCCGTCTCTCCAGGCTCCTCTATGATTTTCTTACACTAATGGCTTTATGGTCTAGCCCATCTCACCAATCTACACCCTTGATCGCGCCTAAGATACTGTCAGTGCTTATAACTTTAAGGCCACTGAAATCTCAAATGGCAAACATCCTACTCTCCAAGACACCTCTTGTGGTCTCAGCTCACTCACTCTGCTACTCTTGTGCCCGTTGTTCTTTGACTCCACTGGGCCCTCCATCAACCTGTTTTATCTTCACTTCCTTTCAAATCGCTAATCTAACAAACAGTATATTCCCTATATATAGCTTACTCTCTCTACTGTTGCCTCCATGTTAGTGTAAGCATACATTCACACAGCTAATCACAGTAACAGAAAGCACCACTAGGGGCACCAATATAAACAAGCCTTCCGCAGTAGTCAATTCTCTGTCCCACACCTTTATTTCACACCTCCTGGGACAACCAAAACGAGGTTGCTGGTAGAGGTGTAAGGAGAATATGAAAACCATTCTAATGTGGATCCGCTCTCCACCGCTGTCAAGCAGTTTGAAGTGATCAACGTTAAAGTCCATATTCTAATTCTGTACCTAGGACATGGCCTTTCTAACAAGCCCATGTCCCATGATTAGACAAGCTGCTTAGGAAGACAAGGCTACGAAAACGACTGTTCGCCCGGCTATTAACGCCAGCCCCGAACCTACCTACCCTCGTCCCCTTTCTAAGCCGGAGGTGCGCACGCACACACCACAGAGGCAGCCGCGGCGCTGGTGGCTAGAGAGGACCAGGGCTGGTGAGGGGGCGGGGCTGGAGCGCAGGGGGCGGGACAAGAAGCTCGGTGGGCGGGGCCAGGGGCAGAGGCGGGGCCGCGTTGGGGGCCTTGTAGCCATTTTAGGAGGAAATCCTGATTGCAGGCCTGGGGCGCGGCTTCAATTTCAATAACTTTATTGGTCCCCTTGTACGCCGAGCAGCCGGCGTGCGTGTAGCCCCGCGAGCCCGGAGCTCATCCTCAGAGGTGAGCGGCGTGGGGGTCTGCAGGGCCGGGGCTGTGGGGCAGCGGGGGCTCCAGGAGCAGGCTCCCCGAGCTGAGGCGTCCCCGAAGCGGCTAGGGGAGGGGACCCCGGGCGCGGCTCCCCGCGGCGGGGATTCCCTTCCCGGGCTCAGGGGCGGGGCGCCCCTGACGCGGCCGCGGGGTGTTCCCCGCCCGGTGTTGTCCCCCGCAGCAGGTTGCCCCCGACTCGACCTGCAGCGATGGGAAACACCACCAGCGAGCGGGTGTCCGGGGAGCGCCACGGTGCCAAGGCTGCACGAGCTGAGGGCGGCGGCCATGGCCCGGGCAAGGAGCACAAGATCATGGTGGGGAGCACCGACGACCCTAGCGTCTTCAGCCTGCCGGACTCCAAGGTGAGGTAGCCGGGCTGCCGGCTGCTCCGCCCTTCTTGGTTCTTCCTCATCATTCGCAAGGGCTACGGATTTTTTAATTAGAAGACTTTTCCGCCCATAGAGGTGTTGGGTGCTAGTTCCTCCTAGGTACTACCTCAAATTAGGATAGAGGCGCGGAGTTGTTTTCCTGCTGCTCCGAATAATCTGTGGACCAGGCTTGTAGGACGGGTACCGGGGACCCATCCCCTGCTCGCCCCGTCCTTGGTTCTACGTGCAGGCTGCCCTGTTGAAGAGCTTGCACGATGTGTAGGTTGTGAGCGCAGGTGGAAACTTGGGAGGGTGCGTTGTCTGAGCTGACAGGCTCATATCTCACATCCGCCTCAAGATAGCTTGATGAATGTCTTTTCCCCTGGAAATCCTTTGTGTAGGTATCGTTCTTGCTTTCTCTTTAAGGTGCTCCGTCCGCATCCCCTTCTTCTATCCTCGTCCCCCTCGTCGTGGCTGTGAGCAGCCATCACTTGGTTATTCGAATACTTTTCACCTAGTCTTGGGGGATCAATACAGGGCACCATTTGCTTAACGGCTGATACTTTTATAAACGTGGTGTCCGTAACTGTGCGTTTTGCACGCTTGGCTGCGATTTGCGGGAGAGCAAGTTCCTTCCTTCCCTTCACTCTCCACTCAAGTCCAAGGACTCTCAGCCAGACCCAAAAGAAGAGGTGGATGGGCCTGACAGCAGTGTGATTTGCTACCCCAGTGTTCCTAATCACTTTTAGAAATGTCAGCATTTATTTAATTTTCCTGGTAGGCTGTCTGGAGTGAAAAAGAAAAACCGGAGTGTTGGAGAGGATTGGAATGTATTTTATCATTTATCACTTCCCACTGAACTGTGGCTTAGGATAGTAAATAGAGTTTTATTTACCGCTTTGACAGTACATGAAATTTGGATTATACACCTTATTTTCTTGGCTCCTGATTGAGAACATCGTTAGAAAAGTGAGAGACATTGAACCGGGCATATCTTGGGGCTCCCTCTTTCCTCCCCCACTTTAGGACTTCCTCATGAGTTGGTTCCTGTCCTCAACCTGGATTTTCTTCTCCAAAGCTTATCCGGGATGACAGGCCATGTATTTTTGCTCATTCCTACATTGATGACTCAGGATTTGGGTATAGTCAAACTGTGACTGCAGCAATTGGTGTCCTGAATAAGAGCCAGGTTGCTCTGTGTGAATTTGGGCCTGTTTCGGATCATTCTTTCCCTCACATTTGTGGTGGTTTGTGAAATGAGAAAAGTATTTCAAACAATTATCCAAGTCTTACCCAGATTGAAAACTTTATGGTTCATGTATCCCCCTCCCCCAATTTCCTTAAACATCTGCGGACTGTAATTTGAATTACCATTGTGCTGCTGTCCCTGATGGTTTTGCTGATGGCTTAATTTGAGTAAACAGCCTTTCTGCTAGTCAGCTGCATTTGCTCCCTACCACAGAAATGCCACATCGTAAGTGGAAGGGCTTTGCTCCAAAGCCAGGCATATTAATAGTTTAGAGCTGTCAAATTCTAAACTGAACATCCTCAACCATAAAAGTAATTGATAAAAACAGTGGGGACCAGGGAGATTTTGCATCAAAGAAAGGTCAGGCTTTTTGGTAGACCTACTCAGTGGTTCTCAATCCTGCTGATATGTTAGGACCCTTCCCCGGAAGATTGCTTTAAAAACCATATGGGAATCTGACACATTTGTAAACTGGAACAGCGGAATGAAGTGTGCCTGTGTCACCCGGTTTAAACATGCTGGAAGGTCACAAATAAGTGTCTGTCACTGGTCCAAGCCCCTCCCCTACCAGCCACTGGGAAACAGATTTTAACCAGCTCAACAAATAGTATTGCTAACACTTTAGGATGTACCTCAGAAGTGACTGTTAAAAGCTGATGCCATAGGAGCTCACAGCAGTGATTGCAGCTGTTTCAGAGGTTGAAGCAGGAGGATCACTGCCAGTCTAGACTAGAGTGAGAATTTGACTGGCTAGAGGGAAAAGACCCAAACCATTCTTCCTTGTTTATTGTATTGTAATTACAGCACTGTTACCTGAAAGCTTTTAAAAAATATATTCCCAGAATCAGAGTCAGAGGGTTAGTTTTAGGCGTATGTGAACATTCCTAATCCAACTGTCGGCCCCCGTGCCTTGTTTTGAGACTATGGAGTCCAAGGCTATGTCTTAATCTAGCCCCCTGAAGAATGTAAAAGTCACTTCATTTTCTTTCTCCATTTGCTCTAGTTTGTACTTGTACTGAGTTTTAAGGACTATAGGGAGACAGAATAGGTTTTTTTTTTTTGGAAAAAAGCAGAGAAAAGTCCAACTAAATAAGCTAGTCTTTTCTTATCTAATCCTCATTATTTGTTTGCAGTGCTTGACTTGGTACCATTCAGTCTTTTTACCAGTCAGCAAAGCCAATGAAAGGTAGGGATTAGCAAACTTTCTGTAAAAAGGCCAAATAATAAATAATTTAGACTCTGTGGGTCACACAGTCTGTCATAATTCCCCAGCTCTTCACAGCAGCAGAAAGCCGTGATGGTAGGTGAACAAATGAGTGGTTGTTTCCAAACAAAAGCTTTGTAAAAGCAATCTGGCTACAGTTTGCCCACGCCTGTCCTGAAGGATGGCATCGGAAAGAAACTAAGGAATTCATTTTTCTCAGAGTCCTGTAAACCCCATTTAGTAATGGATGTGCTTTTGCTCAAGGAAGCTGCTTTTGATCTTGCGCTCCTAGAGCTTCAGATTGTCATCCCTCCTCTTGAGGTGATTATGCTAAGCTGGCCTAGGTAAGCAAGTAAGGTCTCATAACCACTTCAGCTGTACCGAGTCTGTGATCTGGTTTCAGACTCTGTCTGTTGATGGATGGTAGTGCTGGAGGTGAAACTCAGGTCTGCGTGCTTGGTAGGAAAGTGCTCTACACTGAGCTACATCTCCTGCCTTAAAACCATAACATCCTGTTGTATAGCCAAGTAGCTAAAACAGCATTGTTGGTTACTTAGGAATTTTGGTGTCTCTGACTTTAAGTTGCAGTTGACTATCAAGAACGGTTTGCTTCTGAAAAACATAATGTGTGGCTTAATTTTCTTTTAAAGAACCATACATGGCTTTCTTACATCTCTTTTCTTCTAAGAGATGCTCAGAAGTGTCCTAATTGCCTGTATACAAGTTAAACTGGTAACGTGGATAAAGGGTTTGGAGGTTTTTATTTGTTTTTTGGAAGGGTGATCCAAAGGTTCTGCAAGGAGAATGATGTCCGCCCACTGGGCAGTAGGCTGTGATGTGGGCAGCGCTCGAACATAAGCCATTTGACCATTTTGGATCCTGTATTAGTTATTTTCTGTAGTTTGTTCAAACTCTGATTTAGTTGCTGAATCTGGGGTGACTATCTTTAGTTGACGCCTAGAACCTTTATTATCCTGGGGAAAACTGACCTCTTAAAAACCCTTGGGTCATAATTTATTCTAGGGATGACCTACTCCTTCTTGCAGCTCCCCGGGGACAAAGAGTTTGTGCCCTGGCAGCAGGATCTGGATGATTCTGTAAAGCCCACCCAGCAGGCCCGGCCCACCGTCATCCGCTGGTCTGAAGGAGGCAAGGAGGTCTTTATCTCTGGGTCCTTCAACAACTGGAGCACCAAGATCCCTCTGATCAAGAGGTGAGGGTCTACAGAGTGCAATGGACACCTGATGGCCTTTCTTAGGGGACAGGCAAGGCCTGGATTGGGGGGGGGTAGGGTTCTAACAGCATTGTGGGTGCATGCTTCAGGGCTGTGCTTCTCTAGCCGTTTCTTGTGTAGAGGAGCTAACTTGTCTAGAGCTAGCTAGCTTCTGTTTGATTTATGTGTTAAAGCAAAAGACACTGTGGTATTCTATGTGTAATGCCAGTTCATTGCTGGCAAAGCAATATTGGATGTTTAAGTGGTTATCCAGTGACCTTTTGTGTAGTAGATCATTTCCCAAAAAAGGCTCAGCAAAATATGGAAAGAGTAACCTGAAACAGTTCCCAGCCCAAACCTATCTCTTTCCTAATTCATACCTGTGAGGACTCTGTGCTTTGTGTTGTGTGATGTGCATACATGTACATGGAGACATGTGTCCACATGTGTGCATGTGGAGGCCACAGCAAGACCTGAGTATCTTCTTCTATGGCTTTCAGCCTTATTCCTTGAGACAATCTCACTGAACCACAATTTCTCCATTTCAACTAGCTTCACTGGCCAGCAGTTTCTCAGGGTCTGCCTCTCTCTGCCCCTACCCCCCAGTGCTGGAGTTACAGGCATGTGTAGCCATGCCCAGCTTTTTACACGGATACCAGGGATACCAGGAATTCACACTCAAGCTCACAGCAGGCATTCTTACTCTTACTGGATGAGCCCGTCTCCCCAGCCCCAAGAAATCTATTCTGCAGGAACAAAGCAATTTACTAAGATTAAGCATTCGGTAGTCAATGTCCCCCTTGCCCCCAGCCCGAGAGACTGGCTGAGAACGAAGTTATTGGGAGAGGTTCACAACTATGTATCTGGAGTGACACAGAAAAGGAGATGGAGTTGTACTTAGCGGGGTGGGGGGTGAGCTGTACTTAGCGGGGTGGGGGTGAGTTGTACTTAGCGAGGTGGGATGAGCTGTACTTAGTGGGGTGGGGGTGAGCTGTACTTAGCGGGGTGGGGTGAGCACTAGGAATGCAGGAGGAGGCCATTGGTACGACACTGTCCTTGCCCCTCACTCTTACATTCTGTCTTTTTTTTTTTTTTTTAAGATTTATTTATTATGTATACAGTGTTCTGTCTGCAGGCCAGAAGAGGGCACCAGATTTCATTATGGATGGTTGTGAGCCACCATGTGGTTGCTGGGAATTGAACTCATGACCTCTGGAAGAGCAGCCAGTGCTCTTAACCGCTGAGCCATCTCTCCAGCCGGCATTCTGTCTTCTTTAAGGAACTTGGCCTGTTTGACCGTCTGTTTTCTTCCCTAGTCATAATGACTTTGTTGCCATCCTCGATCTTCCAGAGGGGGAGCACCAGTACAAGTTCTTTGTAGATGGACAGTGGGTCCATGATCCATCAGAGGTAAGGCTTCGATGAGCCTCGGCGGCTTCAGTATGACTTACCGCCCTCCAATCCAGTGGGCAACAGCCCTTCCATACTAGAGACTTTCTGTAAAAGTGGAGGGGATGTTGGGTGAAGTGATGGATTGGAAAGGGGAATCTGATCGATTATTTATTTATTTATTTTTACTCATTGTTTCAGCCTGTGGTTACCAGTCAGCTTGGAACAATTAATAACTTGATCCATGTCAAGAAATCTGATTTTGAAGTATTTGATGCTTTAAAGTTAGATTCTATGGAAAGCTCTGAGACATCTTGTCGAGGTAATTTTGTGCTACTGCCTTCTCTTGCTATGCCTTTCTTACAATGCGTATCCCTTCCCCAAAGTGGTTCATGTTTTATATTTTCATGTCTTCTTGGGAGTCATATCTCACACGCACGCACACTGCAACACAAATCCCATAGTACAATGTCTGCCTTTCTTACTCCAATACAGTTTTCCATGTTACCTTTAACGCACCAGTGGCCTGTGGTTTCAAAAGCAGTTTCCAGTAAGATTTCACACTTTCCATTAGCATCTGGTGATACTACCTGTAAAGGCTGGATACGTCTAGTTTGTCTTACCAACCTGAATCAGCTAGTTTGAGAGCTTAACGGGCAATTACGGCTTTATGAGAGCCTGCAAATATAATTGTTACTGAGGGAGTGTGAAAAAAAAACAAACCAATAGTTGTTCTCCATGGAATTGAATGTACAGGGGGAAGTCCTATATGTTTTTGTTTCGTGTAACATCACTTTCTCTAGGGCCTTTCTCTCTCAGTGCTTGTTCACTGCAGTAGCACAGCACGTTTTGGGAACTGTCCAGGTTAACTGTCTTGTTTCTGTGTGATGGGACATGTGTCTGCCAGGAGTGCACACTTTCTCCACTTAGCATATGGCCTCTTGGGTGCAAAGCCTGCCTCTGCTATTAGTCGTGCCGTTGTGCACCAGCTCCCAACAGTAAACTCGAGGGTTGGACCCTCAGTGGACCTCACACACAATACCTGAAGTACAGCACATCGCAGGGTCTCTGGGACTCAGGGACAATGGTCCTTAGCATAGTGACTGCCATTTAGACAATTTGTTTTCAGTGCGTGAACTCAGAAAGCTAATATGAGCACTCTCACTGGCTGGAGGGACAACTAAATCTTCTTAAAAGGTTGACATTCTGAGGCTGCTAGGACTGTGATTACACTGATCTGCAAAGTTAGCAATGAATCTACGACAGGCAGTCATAATTACGTAGTGGGAGATCTAGCACACTTTTGGGTTCACTCAGTTTCCTAACACAGTGATGTAAGGCACAGAACCCACTTATTAGGAATATGCAGATATTGGTGTGGTCATGTGTGTGACTTTTCAGTGTCCAATTTGTTTTTTTTTTTTTAGTATAAAGGACAACAGGTGAAAACTGTCCTGTGTTATTTCCCAATACTGTTTTGGGGACAATGTAACCAAAATAACTGAGAGTGATTTGAAAATTTTCCTCTCCTATATATTTTTGAGGTTTTGTTTAGTAGCACAACATTATTGCTACTTCTTTCCTTTTGCCTTATATGTTGAAGTAAATGTGAATTATTAAAGTAAACTATTAGTAAAATATTTTCTCTAGAACTATAAAATTTTAAAACAAAGAAAATAGTTCATTTAGTTTTTGTAGATTTAACCTGAATGCTTTTCATTTTTAAAATATAATCCTGATACCAAGAAACAC
Organism: Lophiomys imhausi; assembly: GCA_907164525.1. Taxonomy (NCBI): domain Eukaryota; kingdom Metazoa; phylum Chordata; class Mammalia; order Rodentia; family Muridae; genus Lophiomys; species Lophiomys imhausi. Next base: position 4,260,442 of record CAJQZJ010016855.1, on the reverse strand, counting down.
ATCTTTTTAAATTGTATAATTTATCCATTTTTTACTATATTGAGTTTTAAAACCACCGTCAACCTCAAAAGAAAGATTGTTCCCATTCCTCTCTCCTCTCTGTCCTGTGTCCATCAGAAGGGGTCTGCCTGTTCCCTCTCT
>CAJQZJ010016855.1:4236825-4260291 GCA_907164525.1 Lophiomys imhausi | reverse complement strand
CCTGTTCCCTCTCTGTCCTGTGTCCATCAGAAGGGGTCTGCCTGTTCTGGACAGTTCACACACACTGTGTGGCTTTTTTCACGTAGCAGGCCTCCAGGGCTCACCCTTGTTGAAACGTGTATCAGTGCTTTGCTTCTGTTTACGGCTGAATAGATGTCCATGGTATGACAGTTCCTTTTTGGTTCTCAACCCGTTGTTGACAGACATTTGGATTTGTTTCCTCTTTGGGGGTCTTACAAATATTGCTTGTGAACACTCATGCTCAGGTTTTTGTGTGGGCTTGTATTTCATCTCAGTCATTACACCCAGTGATAATTACTGGGTCCCAGAGTTTAACTGTTTGAGAACAACTGGACTGTTTCCCAAAGTGTCTGCACCGCTGTCCCTTTCTGCCAGCAGTTAGGAACACTGTGGCTTGGGACGTCCAGTTTCTCCACAGTTTTTGCCAGTACATGCTGTTTCCGTGGCAGCCGTCCCGTGAGGATGGAGTGTGATGCACATGCACTTCCTGATTACAGCTCTGCTTTCTTCTGTCTTCTGTGAACATTGCAGACTAAGGTGTGCAGCACTGCTGTCTGTTGCTTTGGTGGGGAAAAAAATGAAATCTCATCTTTTCATGTGGAGTTCACAAAACATCTTTGTATCCACTCTCACTTTGATTTCCTCAAAAGCATTGTGAACTAGGAAGATTTTTGTCTTCTGGATGGTGTGGAGGAAACCGACCATAATAAAGGGATCTGTCCAAGGTCACGTGGTGAGAGGTGTCCTGACCTCTCATCTTTCCCTTACATCATGTTGCCTTGCTGAGATGCTTGCAGTCCATGTTCAGGATGACTCTGCCGTTTTCCTACCCTTTCTGACAGCTACAGGCCCAGAAGGCCACAGGTCCTGATGCCCCAGGGCTTCACTGCGTTTAGACGAATAGCTGTGTGCTTATGGCTTTCCCCATGCATTCTTACTAACCCTTCAACTTTCCTTCATGTTTGCATAAATATTTTTCAGACCTGTCCAGCTCACCCCCAGGGCCTTATGGTCAAGAAATGTATGTGTTTCGATCTGAGGAGAGATTCAAATCCCCACCCATCCTGCCCCCTCACCTACTCCAAGTTATCCTTAACAAGGACACTAACATTTCAGTGAGTATCCAAAGCAAGTTGCTCAAGCACCTGGGGTTCTCTAGGACCATTGAGGCCAAAATTAAGTAAAGCTGGGGCTGGGCTCATGACACAGAGACACAGATGTGTCATAATGAAGGCAGTAAGCCACGTGCACATCAGCAGCTCCGTGGCGCCCCTTTTCCAAGACTGAACTGTGACTACTTTAGGAGCCATTGCAGAATTATAGTTGTCTCTGTTTCTAGTAAAACAAGAAGCAAACTGCTAGAGTCAATGTCTGTTATGACTTCTATTCCAACACAGGATAAGGGGTACTCTCACTGGGGGGCATGCAAAAATTCTCTACTTTTTATACAAAGTTTTTATTTCTGTTTTGGTTTTTTTTTTTTTTTTTTCGAGACAGGGTTTCTCTGTGTATCCTTGGCTGTCCTGGACTCACTTTGTAGACCAGGCTGGCCTCGAACTCACAGTGATCCGCCTGCCTCTGCCTCCCAAGTGCTGGGATTAAAGGCGTGCGCCACCACCGCCCGGCTCAAAGTTTTTATTTCTATTTCACTTAATTGATAGTACCAGGGAGGTGATTTTTGCCCTTTAACCCAAACCGTGTATATTTGTAAGCAAGGTTTTTGCTTTAGTTCTCTTAAGCTCAAAGTTAGCAGATGTTGGGGTTTAGCATTTCCACCCATAGACTGAGGATTTTTTCCAGATTTTATGATCTAGGAATGCATAACTTGTAGGAGACAAAGTATACCTTTTTAGAGTTCTTAACAGTCCAGAGAGTTCTGGGGAAGAGTAAGTTGTTTGTTTTGTCTGCATTAATCACCTTTGGGGGGTGGTGTCTTTTCTCCTAGTGTGACCCAGCCTTACTTCCTGAGCCCAACCATGTTATGCTGAACCATCTCTATGCGCTGTCCATTAAGGTAAGTGGTGGCCCTGGTCTTCCACAGCCTCTGGAGTGGAAGGGTCAGGGTCACGCATGCATTTCAGTGATAACTAGCTTGCTGCTGCTCTTAAAGCTACAGTTAGTGCTGACAGTTAGAGTACAGAAGAGCTGTCTTTTCTTAACTCACTGGCTGCTGGATTTTAAACCTCAGTCTCTGTGTTCAGGCAGACCTGTCAGTGATGGAGAACTTTCTACTTCCCAGTTTCCTTGGGTGGCTGGAACCTTTGTACCATCTCTTTACTTAAGTTTGAGTTCATAGTATTTGGATTCCATTTGCAGAAAATCAGGCTTAGCTTCCTTTAATGAGACAATGAAACTTTACTTTTTAAAATGGGGAGTTGAGCTGCCTTGAGATGTCCTAGCTGTGTGTACCGAAGTGTTTCCATGTCTTATATATATAGTAAGAAGGGAGTTGGTGTGACCTGATGTTCCCTGTCTTTCCCATCCTGCCCTAGAGTCTTTAGATTCTCAGTTGTTTTATTGTCTGTGGCTTGACTGTTAGCAGAAAGGTATGTAGTTCTGTGACAGTCTAAGCTGATCCTTGTGAGAACTACTTGGAGAAGCTGGTGAGCCTTCAGATTGAGTGGTCTCATCCCCGGAGATTCTGAATAGCGCCTCCAGGGTGACTCCCAGTGGGTTACCTGTAAGCTGCTTGTATTTCTTAGATGTGCAGCGAGCGGGAGATCATTGAGTTGACTTTAATAGATTGTGTGATTGTAAAAAAATCTTGGTACACTGAATCTCATTTTTATAGTAACCATGAGAGGTAAGTATTATTTTTAACCCCTTTTTTATAGATAAAGAAACTAAGACTCAGAGAAGGTCAGATTGCCAGTAAGTATACTACAGGACCTCAGCCCTGGCCTGTGCTCTTTCCTGTCTGTCACCACTCAGGTCTTTCTATGGGTGCCTTCCTGTCACCTGCTGCCCAGACCCACAGCAGAGTTGTATCTGCCTGGCTCCTACGTTGTTAGGCTGTGTATCAGCGCAGCCTAACCAGGGTGCTAGTCTGGGACTCGTCCATCAGGAGTGGTGCAGGGTGAAGGAAGACAGACAGCTGCACTGGTCTTTGTGTTGGACTTTTGGGGTTCTTTGAGATCTGGTTGAGTTTTGCCTCCTATGGCTGCTCTGTGGCTATCAGTTGGTGTCCCTTGTCATTGACATCTTCTATGGCACACCCGCGCTCTCTAATCCATCCTGGAAGTTGGTGCCTTTGCTCCTTTGCTGCTTGTGGTACAAGCCGCTGTGGTACTAGCGCCAGTCCTGGTTGTTCAGCTTGACTTTGGCTTCTCTCAGTGGTGCTGCCATTTGAATTTGACCCAGCAGATCGGGTCAGATAAGAGAGCTTTCCTGTCTTTAAGGAAGGATAGGAAATTGCACACTTCTCCTCAGGTCACAGAGTACTGAGTTGGTCCTCGCATCAAGCGGCAGCTAGACCTGCTTCAGGGCTCAGGAGTGAGTGCTGCAAGGGATCATTTCCCTTTCTCTCAACATTAACATTTCCTGGGAATGGTTGCCAGCGTATTTCTTCCTCGCTAGGCTTTTAAGTCCAGTATTATAATTTGAAATGAAAAAGGGAATAAACCCAAAAAAAAAAAAAAAAACTTGCTAAAAATTAGCCGGGCGGTGGTGGCACACGCCTTTAATCCCAGCACTTGGGAGGCAGAGGCAGGTGGATCTTTGTGAGTTCAAGGCCAGCCTGGTCTACAAAGCGAGTCCAGGACAGCCAGAGCTGTTAAACAGAGAAACCCTGTCTCGAAAAACCAAAAAAAAAAAAAAGGGAATAAAGTAGTACATTAGTATTTCTTCATGATCTTTGTGTCAGATACTTGGTCTGATAATCCTCTTGTAATCATCAGAACCACTTTAATGGTAGCTATAATCCTTTGTAGGAAAAGTGAAAAAAAGGGGATGGAGGATCATAGAGACCGTTATATAGATTATTCAAGGCTACCAACCAATAACACCACAACAGGAACTGTAATGTAACTGAATCAGATTTGACAACAAAACCAGCCTCTTTCACTTTAAGCTGTTTCTTTAAAAGTAAATATGTTAGTCAGTGTTATCAACTTGAAAGAAATGTAGAACACCTGAGATACAGTTCTGAGTATACCTATGGAGAATTACATTGAATACCGTAGTTGACATATGAAGACCATCTTAATTGCGGGTAGACCATATCCTGGACATGGTACCCTGGACTGGATAAAGTGGGGAAATTATGCTAAACACACGTGATCCAACTTTCTGATGCCTTGGCTTCCCTGACACAGTGGACTGTAATCCAGAACTGTGAGCCAAAATAATTCTCCCTTTAATTGGTTCTTGTTTGGTTTGTTTTTTGTTGTTGTTGTTGTTTTGTTTTTTGAGACAGGGTTTCTCTGTTTATCTCTGGCTATCCTGGACTCACTCTCTAGAGCAGGCTGGCCTCAAACTCACAGAGATCCACCTGCCTCTGCCTCCCGAGTGCTGTTTTAAATTGTTTTTGTTGGAGTATCACAACAGGAAAAAATAAGACAGTGAGTAACTATGAAAGACTGATGGTAGCCAGGAAGAGCGAGCAGCTACCCAAATAAAGAATTAGCTTTCTGTGCTTCTCTCCCCTGCAGGACAGTGTGATGGTCCTTAGTGCCACCCATCGCTACAAGAAGAAGTATGTCACCACGCTGCTCTATAAGCCCATCTGAGGAAGACATCACTCCTCACCTCCAAGGATTCTGGAGAAGCATCTCCCTTGCCTTTGAACTGAGCCAGTCTCCTCTGAGGCTGGCAGGCTGATTTGTTTTGAGGCTGGTGTGTGTGTTTTCAGAGCCTCTTGAGTAGGGTGCTCTGCTTTGCATTTGATTGCAGGTGAGAGCTTTATGAGTTCATGGAGTTTATTTTAAGAAACACAAAACCATATATATGCATATGAGAAGATGGGTACCAGAAGCCTCCTAGCCCAGCTGTACATGCTCTCTCTGCCTGGGTAGTTGCCAAGGCCTGACTGGGAAGCTTTGGCTGTAGGAATGAGTATACCAGAAGCTTCTGTTCCTGAAGTGAAAGAATGGCAAACTCTTAGGATCCTTGTCGGGCAGAAGTTCTGCCACTGTACCCTAGTGTCCAAGGGTGCAGCAGTGCTGGGCTGCTGCCCTACTTACAGCTGCCTCATTGCAGGGTAGCTTTCCTTGCATGGATTGATTCTGTATTCCCACAGTATGTGGCACAATCTACTGTGTTTTTATATGATGCCAGATATCCCACAAAAACCCTCATTTTATGTTCCCCATTTAATAGCTTCCCTCAGAACTCATACGTGACCCTGTAATGCAGAACTCACTGGGCAAGGAACCCCTTCGAAAGTTGTATGGGATGAGACGCATCTTAGGAGACTGGAGGTACCAGGGTCTCCATTTTAACTGGGTACAAGCCCAACCCAGTTTGTTATACTTTGTTTTCACATCTAAAGGAAAGAATAGTTCAGTACTAGAAGAAATGCAGATCTTTGTGTCTCAGTTTGGTCCTGTGTGTGTGTGTTGGCTGCATGACGCAGACTCACAGGTCTCCCCCTGGCTTGCCCTGTTTCCAGTTTCCCTTGTGACAGCAGACAATTTGTAGATAGGTGTGGAATTAGGGAAAGTTCCATATTTTTCATCCTGGAAAGATTTTTATGTGCCTATATGTTTCTTTAATTAAAACAAAAAACATATCCATTTGTTTTAAAAGGCTATTAAAGAACCTCAGGCTTTTGACAAATGGTTCTTAAGATTTTCTTCTCTGGCCTAGGCAATTTTACAGTCTCGGGTTAACATGGCCCGCCATGTGTACCTCGTTCCCCAAACACTACTGTAGACATGAGTTCATGCAGGCTCATTGGATGCACATGCTAGATTTCCCTACCTTTAAAGGCCTGTAAGGTAAGGAACTACCCCCGGTATTCACAGCCATGCACAGTATTGCTCTTTGCACCAAATATTAACAAGATCTTATGTGTTGCCTCGTTTAAATGGGTTTGGAGATGGAATGAGATCACTGATTACCACTGAGAAGTATTCAGCCCACTCAGGATTCAAAGAAAATACTGTTTTCCAAGTGTCTTGACACTTCAGTTTTACAGATAAATGCAAGTGAAGCGTTAAGCAGTGTCTGTGGCTGAGAGCTGGTGTCTGCTGAGGTAAGCAGCCACATTGAAGGGCTGTGGTCAGGTAGCTGCCCTCCTGACTTCACACATTGCTGTTGCAGTAATCCTCTCTGCACACTGAGACAGCTTTGGTCCCAAGTGTGAAGCAGGAAGATGTGGGATGTTTCACAGGGAATGCAGATTGCTAAATGACTCGGTAGTTGAGTAGGGGGAGTGAACACTTCCTCAGCCTCCCCAAGCCGCCTCCTTCAGCTGAGATATCTGTGGGCAACTTTATTGTCCAGTAAGTGTTCTGAATAGTGTGCCATTTTGAAAACCAAGGTCCAGTCCTGTCATAACCAACTCTGAGGCTCTCCAGTTATAGTGGAAGTTTTTGTTTGTTTTTCTTTTTCCCCCAGTGCCGATTTAGAAATGTGTCACCTAGGAGGATTTAAACCCTTGATTATTATGCAGTGGGATTTGTTGTACATTTCTTTCTTTCTTTATTTTATTTTATTTTATTTTATTTTTTTGGTTATTCGAGACAGGGTTTCTCTGTGTAGCTCTGGCTGTCCTGGACTCACTTTGTAGACCAGGCTGGCCTCGAACTCACAGAGATCCGCCTGCCTCTGCCTCCGGAGTGCTGGGTTAACGGCGTGGCGCATGCCCGGCTTGTTATACATTTCTTATTGACAGTGTGAGCTGGAAACACCCACACAGGTGCAGGAGTAGAAGGGGAGGAAGCTGTCTTCAGTCTCTCAGGCCGAGGTGTCTGTGCATGCGACAAGGTTGTGGTGATGGGGTTCTGTGCTGGTGACCTTTAGACCCTTCTCATCTGGAAGTGACAGGTTCCCCAGAGCCATCTCCAGCCAAAGTGAACTGGTGTGGAAGGAGACGGTGAGGGGCTGGCCCATCCTGCTGGTCGCTGGAGAGCTCTGTCACCGTCACCAGGAAACACTGTGAAGGGGCTGAGGAGGTCTTGCTTTTCTATTAGTTACTTTAAGGAACACTTTGTTTTCTACACTAAAAAGCTGGGCAGAATTCAGAAATAAGTCAAGGCAGAAACATTTTAGTCTTTTAAAAATTTACTTTTTCTTTGCCTGTGGGAATTTTGCAGTCACAGTTGGTAGAGTAAAACAGCCCTAAGGAGGGCTAACTCTTAAACACCTGTGATACAGATTGAGGGTTGTGGGGAAAGGAAAGCAGTGAATGAACTGAGGAGCGAGAGCAGGATCTGAAGGGTCAAGCAACTTGGAACTGAAAATACCCTCTTTAAAAAACTTTAAGATAGACACAACCTGGATCCTTGGGTTTTAATTGTACAGAAAAATTAACAGCCCATATAATGTCTTCTTCCAGCCTCTAGCTTCCCTATTTTCCACCTTTTCTCTGCATTCTGTTTGATTTTATCAGTAAGACAAGCTGACCAGGGTCTGAAGTCAAGCATTGCCTAAAACACAGGTCTGCGACCTCAACAGTGTGAAGAGCTGTCACACCATGGTTATTTTCTTCCTGTCAACCTAGACTTGAGTAGAATTTAGCCACTGTAGGCCACACCCTTTAAAGGGCACAGCCATCTTCAAGAGCTACTGGCCTCTTAAGTAGGAAGTAGGAGGGAAGAATGCCAGGTTCTGAGAGGAATTTTGGCCCACCGGCTCCCGTTGGTTTTGGTTTCTTGTAGATCTAATGGATCTTACATAAACCTTTTGAAAGGTATGGTATTCCATGCATGCTGCTAAATTGAAGTGTACGTGGAGGAACAGGGCTTTTAAATGTTTGACCTCAAAACAATATGCAATAGTCCCTGTATGTGTGTGCATGCATGTATGTGTGTGGTATTCACTCTATTCTCAAGAGATATTTGTCCTCACATTCTTGTGATATGGGGCTTAAGAGTAGATAAATATTTTGCTCATGTGTTATGACTAGTCCTCAAAGGCAAGTTCTTGCTGTCTTCTCTCAGGCTGTGGACTCCAGTTACTCATGAATAGGAGACCTGACAGAAGAAAGGGTCTTTCAGGACTCTAGGGGTCTAGGACTGGAGATTGAAGGACTGATTTTGCAGTGAACATAATAGGTGTTTGGAGTAAAAAGCCAATGTTTTTTCAATCATAGGAAAGAATTTTTCAAAATCTCGTCTGTTGCTTGTAGTTTCTACTCCCTGCAGGATTTTAAGCTGAACTTGGCTAGTGCTTTGAGGTGGGCATGTTTCATTAAGAATAAAAATTGTGTGTGGCACAGAACTTTTGCAGTAAGATTGATGTGAAATACTAAAAATTAGGGATTTGTAGGAATCAGATTACATAGCCAAGGGATACCTACAGTAAACGTGATAGCAGGTTGACCATCTTTGGCTCCCTTTATAGAGTACCTTGCCCAGCTTATCGCTTTAGGCCACCCAAAGGTCAGTGTTAATTTGTCCCGAGTTCTGTCCTGGGTGGCCTGAGGCACGAGAATTGGGCAGGTGTTGGTTGTTTACACCATAGCACTTTGAGTGTCATAAGCAGGGGTGACTGAAGGTGGTTAAATAATGCATGAGTCTGAGTCTCTTAACTGGTGCTGTTTGTGACCTTTGACGCTGTCATGCAAAGCTGCTTCAGTATTCCTCAGACCGGACACAGATCAAGACTTGAAGCGTTTTCTCCAGATGTGCCTCCTCACTGGATTCTGACAAGCCTGAGAACTGTATAATGTAACACAAAAAAAATGTGGGTTTGGTTTTCTCCATAAAACCTTAATAAAGTCATTATACAGCAATAATATTTGAGTAATTTTCTGATTCTGTTGTCAGAAGCCTGATAAAGCCAAGGTATTATCAGACCCTAAAGAATATGAATTGTCATGACCAAGGAGAAACCATCACTTCCACTTGTCCTTTTTCTGTCCCAGGCCATCCTAACATTAACTACAGGAATGCAACTCTCAAATATTGTTTCCAGCATTTTCCACAAACTGGCTGCATGTTTAGCTCTTGCCCTGTACTGGATTAGCTGAGATCTTAGGCCAGTGATTTGTTACCCCTGGCTGCTCATTATATCCACGCTGGAGAACCTAAGCATGTTGATGGCTGTCTGCTCCCTCCAGCTCAATTAAGTGGAAATTATAGGTGTGGGATCCACACGTTTGAGCTTTTAAAATTCCCAGGTGATGCTAATAGGGCTGGGGACCACTATCCTCACCCCTCTCCACTTGTTTACTAGATTATATACTGTGTTCTAACAGCAGATCTCTGATGTTCTTGTTCAGGTCTGTGTAGGATACAATGTTTGCTTTCAGTCCCTTCATGTCATGGAGTTTACATGTAGGGGTTGGAAGTCTGGATTTTCCTAAAACAACTGAGTCCCCCTACATTGGCTGCTCAAGTCAACTAAGGTCATCATTCTTAAGGAGAAAATGACAGTGGGAGTGATGACTATGCAAAGAATGAGGGACGGAAGAGCACACAGCCACATGTGTAAGGAAAACTACACTCATGAGAGTGGACTCAGAACAGTCCAGACTTGGCCTACAGACTAGACAGCAGGGACTCTGCCTGTGAAAGAATGCTCCAAATGTCATATGTCCTGGTCACAGAAACTGCAGGTGGTGCCAAAATTCTGCCAGGGCCACTCTTGCTTGCCTTGTGTTTTTTACAGTGTCTCTGGCCGATGTAGCTTTCTTTTGACTTCTGTGGCAGTTCCCAGTGACATAAGTGGTTCAAAGATGTTGTTATTCCTTTTCTTCCAAAGGTGTTCTTTCATAGTGTTATTTTGGACCAGGTAGATAAGGGTGCTTGCCACCAAGCTTGAATGTGGTCCTCAGAATCTACATGGTAGAAGAAGAGAACCAACTCCCGCAAGTTGTCTTCTGATCTCAACATACTATTTTGATCTATGGCAGTTCTGAGTCCCATGAAGTTCCATGTGAATGTAAATGGATTTTTTTTTCTTTTTCTGAAAAGAAAAAGTTCCTCAGAACTGCATGTTAGAAGACTTGAATCACCTCCCTCAAAATACCCACTGACCTCCCCCCCAGTAGGTGTGTCTGTTGGCTCCACCTCCCTAGTACTTGCTTACAAAGGTCCCTGTTAATAGAATATTGAGGAACTACTTGAATGAAAGGTCATTGCTAATAACTAATTTTTCTGGCATTTCTCACCAAAGAAGTCTGCTGGAGCCAAGCTAAAGCAATAAAATCTTGAGTTTAGAAGATATTTCCCCGAAAGGCACCACTTGAGCACCGTCATGCCTACTGTTCAGCTCAGTGGAGAACACTACAATATTCCTTTAATGTCTTTCAGCCTCATACAAAACGTGAGGTATATATAGAGGCATGTGCCTACAGAATAGAGGCTTTCGGGTGGTGTGTAGAAGGAAGGAGAGTAAGACAACACTCATCTTAGTATCTGATATGTCAATTAATACTTCTACATGCTCTAATCTGTATGGTACTGGCTGCAGATATAAGGGCCAGTTACACCAGTATCACATACAACAGATTTCTTTTAATGTTGTAGATGGGGTTTTGGTTTTTGTTTAGATTTCATACATGAACACTGCTTCTACATGACTCCCTTTCCCTCTGTCCATCCCTAGCCCCCTCCCAAATTAATGATCTCTTACTTTATTATTGTTACATGTACATACATGTAACATATATGCACACATGTACATATATATATATACATACATCCTCTGAGCCAGTTTATCTTTGCTCCTGTGTATGTGTTAGGAATGACCACTTGTCATTGGACAACCTGTGTGGGAGGTCATACCTGGAAGAAACCTATTCTCCTTGCAGCAGCCTCTGACAACCTGTAAGTTTTACTCTAGGGATGAGACCATGTAGAATTTGTGTTGGCATGTTAACTGGTGCCATTATGTTGGTCTTGTTTGGGCAACTATATTGAGAGTCATGGGTACATTTTCTCTGTTATGTCCAGAGGATGCTGTCTAATTGTAGACATCCTAGGGCTCTGTTTCTTAGTCTTTCTGCTCTTCTGTGATTTTCATTGAGCCTTAACTGTAGGGATTTTGATGCAGATGTTATCAGATGTCACTACAGTCCCTTAGTCTCTTAATTTTTACCAGTTGATCTCTGTAATTGTCTCCATCTTTTGCAAAAAAAGAAGCTTGTTTGATAAGGGATAGGTGAAAGCTACACTTACCTGTGGGTATGAGGACAGGTATTTAGAAAACAGTAAGAAACTATATTAGTTTAGGAAACTGGTAGTAGTAGGTCCTCTGTGGTCCATGACCTCCCCAGGTATGAGTAGCTAGCTAGGTTTGAAAGACCCCTGAAATGGGGACACCGCCCCTGGGGCCCAGCGTCCAAGGACAGAGACCGAGACCACCTGATGCAAGTGCAAGAGGCAACTTTATTGTTTACACAGGCGCCTGCGGACGCTACAGCCTTCGGGTGACTGAGCGTGCCGGGCTAGAGTAAAGGTTGATTATATAGGGTTGGGGTGGCAAGAAGCGGGCTTACAGAAGCAGATGCATGGTTACAGGGTTCTCATTGGTTGATTTAAATGAGGCCGTGGGTTTAGGTTAGGGACAAGCTTGGCATTTCTGAAATCAGACAAGGCTACCGTTAGCACACTCTGGACTTTCTGATAAGGCTGCCGTTAGCACACTGGACGTTCTGTTAAGCCTACTTTTCTATTGCCAGTGAGTCAGCCCCCAATTGTCTGACCACAGATATCCTGTCTTTGCTGGCCTCACCCAGCATGGAAAGTCCCCAAGCAACAGATATCTTGTCTTTGCTGGCCTCGCCCAGCATGGAAAGTCCCCAAGCAACAGCATGACTGAAATGGCAGCTAACAAATAGGCATGCTTAGCCGGGGGTCTTTCAGGTTTACCATACCAGGCATGAATACCCTCCTGTTGTATGGGCACATGTCAAGTTAGTTATTGGTTTCCCCAAGATAAAAGTGCCACTATTGTACCATTGTGAATAACTTGCCAGACCAGTCAGCTAGTCTCTTTATTACTTTTCACCTTAGTTTTTCAGACAGGATCTCTCAGTGAGCCTGAAGCTCCCTCATTGCAAAATACTAGCTGTCCAAACCCCCCTTGATCATCCTATCTTGGCCTCCCCAGTGCTAGGAACACTGGAAGGCAGCACACTGCCATGCCAGAGTATTTTGCTAGGGATCCAAACTCAGGATTTCAATCTACTTCAGAAGCACTTTACCAATTGAGCTAGCTCTCCAGCCCTGGGTCACTTTTAAAAATAATATTTTTATTCTTTGGATTTCATACATGAGTATGATATATTTTGATCATATTCATTTCCAGTGCTCCCAGACCCATCCCCAACTCCAGTGCTCCCAGATCCATCCCCAACTCTTCACCTTCTCCCAACTTGTCCTTTTTCTTTTTAATCCCATGAAGTCTAATTTGTGCTGACCGTATACCCATGAGTATTTGGACCATCCACTGTAGCCAGGCTTTTGACTACTTTATTTGGTTCTTTTTCCTACCTCCCTATACCACTCCAATCCCTTCTAGCCCCTCCCCACCCCCACCCCACCCCCCTGCAGCACTAGTTTGGAGAGAAAGAAGGAGAGAAGGGAAAGGGGGTGTTGATCTCCTTAAACTACTTCCTGCTGATTAGGGGCATTGTTTGAATTCCTTGGGGCAAGTTTGATTTTCTTTGTCAGGATGTCTCCCAGTAAACAGCAACCAGCAATGGCAGCTGGGAGAGCAGCAGCCACCACAGCCCCTCTTGGGATTCTAACATATATCATACATTTGCAGAAACTATCTGCAGCTGACAAAACTGTGCCCCTCTACCAGAGCACAAATCAAAGTCACCCGCTATGTACAATCTGAAGCAGCCCCATATCCCACACCTGGGATTAAAACAAAAACATATCCACAGAACATTTCTTTGTTTTTAAAGAAACCAAAAATTATCACTACAATCTACAAAAGTGTGGTAGGGCCACACCCTTCAAACTGTTCTTGCCCCCAGAAGCCATCAACTGCCAGTAGCTTCTCAGCTAGGGGTAGGGATTCATAAGGCCTTCCCATTCCATTCTGGAATGTTTCCTGCCTTTATCTTGTCTGGGAACTACAGCTGCTGTGCGTTCATGGGTCCTGTCATGTCCAGAAGACATGTTTTGATCTGGCCCTCATGACCACTGGCTTATATGATCTTTCTGCCTCCCTTCCTCTGTGGCTCTGAGTCTTCCGGGCGGCTAAGGCATTCTTAAATGTGGGAAATCAGGTTCAATCTTTATGAAATCGTTAACTCACATCCCATTTCTCAAGTACAAGAAAATAGTGGCTTTGAGAGGTAGGTTAAAGAAGGTGGGGAGGCATTCCTATGGAGGCTCTTTAGCCAAGTGGCTGAACCACCTTTCCCTCTAACTGGCCACCGTCAAGTTGGAGCTTTGTTCCCAGTGTCTTCCCAGGAATGTGTCACATTCTTAGGGTTCTCTCCTTGAAGGAACTCTTCTTCCCAGATAAAATTCTCTCCATATATAGCAATAGTTGAACCAACGCTAACTTTTTAAAATTTTCTTCCTTTCTCTTTTTTAAACACATGAATCTATTCTCCTTGTTAAGTTACTCATACAATAAAAGAATACTTTGAGAAAAATTGAATTGCACCCCTCTGCACTTCCCAGGGCAACAACCGCTGTTGACCTTATAAAAGCCACAGCTGTGGCTCTCTTGTGATCTCTCCTTTGTTACTTTTTATTATGCGTGCATGCATGCGTGGAAAGGTTTAGTGATCCAAGAGGTTCCTGGCTATGGTTGGCTGGCACCATTGCTTTCATCCTGAGTTGAGGCAGGGAGCATGTGCAGGAGTGGGAGCCAAGCAGGGAGCACATGGCAGGGCAGAGTTGCTCAATTCATGGCAGTCAGTAGGCAGGGACCTGCACAAGGTACACCATTCAAGTTTGCCCCTCACTGACCTATTTTCTCCCACAAGGATTCCTGTCCTAATAGTCCTTTGATGAAACTAGTGCCTTGATGATCCCCAGATTCTGGCCTCCACCCCTCAAAAGTGCTGGAGCCTAGGCTTCAGTGAGCCTTAGGGGAAGGGAGGGGTATTGAAAACCCGGCGTCCAAACCTTGGCACCCATCGAAGCTAACAAATGTAACTCAGTCTATGAGGAAGAGCCATGTCCTCGGTCTCTACTCCCACAGACTCTAAAACTCTATCCTCTAGTTAAGAATTAGTAGCCGGATGTGGTGGTTTATGCCTTTAATCCCAACACTCAGAAGGTAGAGGCAGAAGGATCTCTGTGAGTTCAAGTCCAGCCTGGTCTATGAAGCGAATTCCAGGACATCCAGGGCTGTTAGTCAGAGAAATCCTGTCTCGAAAAAACAAACAAACAAACAAACAAACAAACAGACTAAAAGAATTAGTAGTCCCCAACTCTTCTTGTGACCTCCAGGCCTATATTTGGGAAATCACCCACATTTTGAATACCAAGATGAAGATGTTTTCTCAGCTACCACTTGGCACCCAGAAGGAAGCGAATTATCTCCTTCCTACATCGATCTCAGCCATAGTTTGCTGAACTTTTAATTTAAAAGTGGCGAGTATTACGCAGTTATCTCTCCATCTTTGTGGCATCAGCGGCCCCACGGCCCCGCTCTGAACACGGTGCTGAAGTAGCCACCAGGGGGCCCTGACGGGGACTGCCACCTGTTTCTCAATTCTGCAGAAAAAGTGCACTGTGCGCAAGTACAATTTCTCAGGTCTAGGCGACTCAGCAAAGTGTCGCCTCCGAGTCCCCAACTCTGAATTTGTCTTGTATTCACGTGAAGCCAGTGCTACCCTGGCCCCAAGGGCTGCCCGGGGCGTTTCGCCCTGTCTCTTGAAAGATTGCCACGGCATTCTGACCAAAGAAGCAAAGATGTTCCTCGAGTGGGTGAATATTCCCTCACTTCCCTTTCTAGGTTGCAACTTTCCAGTGATTTAAGCCTATGCTGTGCGGGGGTTGGGGGTGGGGTGGCACGGAGGAGAGGGACAAGTGTGAGGAAGCTAGAAAGAGCTGGGGGGGTCTGGAGGAGAAATTAGGGAATCGGGGATAGAAGTCATCAGAGCTTTCAGAACAATAGGGAAAAAAACCTGCAAAGCAAAATAAGGAAACTTTTTCCGGGGGTTGGGTGGAGGGGGAAATGCAAGGGATTGTATATCAGAACAAAACACCAGCAATCCAGAGAGAACAGGGCGTGCACTTTCCTGATCCCAAAGTATTAAATCCACTTTCTGATTCTCGGAGAGACACCTATCCCCGCTACACCCCACACACCAGGAGCTGAACAGAATGAACGTGAGTGCGGGCGATTCTTCCGGTTGTGAATCGAGGGTACTCTGATCCTGACTATAGGAAAAGTGCTTGAGGAAAAAAATGTGGCTGTCGAAGGAGGATGAGAATGGTCATCTATAGGGAGTCAGAGCACACACACCCCCCCCATGCGTATGGTTCCATGGTGTAATGGTGAGCACTCTGGACTCTGAATCCAGCGATCCGATCTCGGTGGGACCTTCCTCTTTATTCCGCATAGGATCCATTTTCTTTCTCTTCACAGCCCTGGTTTAATCAAGAAGGAAAGGGGAGCAGGTCTAACCCATTTGCATGCCGCAGTTTCGTCCCAGATCTCAGCTCAGAGACGCCAGTCCACATTGCAGCTGCCCAGATGCCGCAATAGGACATCCGGTCCTTCACCTCCTGCCTGGCGAGGGCTCGCTGCCATAGCGGGACTCCACGTCCTCAGGTCTCTCCACGTTCTCAAGTGAGCTGGGGCTGGAAGGACTCCCTCACCGGCATGGCTGAGCATGGCTGGTCCTGGCTGCCCGCACACACCTTGGCTCCCTCTCCGGTTCCTGCACCGGATGAAAGGAATTTAAGCGAGCTTATGCCTTCTTATACCTCGGTCCTGGGTTTGAGCCCGTTTCAGTGCATTTCAGTTCATTGAACTACTGAGATTCTGTTGAAACCAGCAGAGGCCGCGGTTGTCTTCCACTGCCTCTAGTGGGGGAAATCTCTTTAAATCCTAAATTTAGACCAAAAAAAAAAAAAAAAAATCTGAGCCTAGTAGATTTCAAAGCCCAGGGTGTCCCCTCTTCGCGCAACCAATCGGAAATCACCAGCTGCAGTTTCCTTCTGCCAGAACTCTGCATTAGGAAAACTCCACTGGAGAAGGCCATGGGAATGTCAGAAAAGGATTTAAATGGCTTTCATATGCAGGTGCCTGGAGAAATTCGAATAATTGTTTTCCTGGGGTTGGAATTTGGGGTAGTTATGAAATACTGAAAAGTATAACAGAGTTCAGTCTGGGATCTGAAAAGAAATGGAAGGTCCCAACAGAGGAGGAGGTTGAGAGGGGCAGGGGAGGCAAAAGGGTCCCAATTTTCCAGGTAACCTGGAAAGTGAGAATGGAAAGGTTTCCTGCAGGTAAGAGGCTTCAGCCCCTCTTAGCTGGGCCATAAACTTCTCTGGTTTCTTAACCTCTTAGACCATTGGGACCAAGGCTTCCCTCTCTCGGTGGTGGCTCCGGCACTAATCGTGCATTTGCTTCCATTCTCATTGGATTCTCCAGCTACCTGTGAAGTCCCACCCATCATGACTCAGTGGAGAGTGACTGGACTCTGCTCTTGTACCAAATTCTGACCCTGAGTAAACATCCCATTTCCCAACGGAACCTGACCCAGGGCCCAGGTAATGATACAGGGCAGCTCCTCCTGAGACAAAGAGAGAACTACGGAGGGGCTTCCTGATGCCCCTTAACTTGCCCTGTCTCTGCATGGAGATACCTTAGGACACAGGTAGAAAATACAGACAATCGTTAATAAAGATTTTGCATAATCCTCTCTGTACAGGGTTAGGGGGCCAGCCTGCTCCATGACAAACATCTTGGGGGTATTCTCATTTGCTTTTCTGCTCCTGGGTTAGACCATTCTGACCAAATGCAAGTTGGGGAGGAAAGGGTTTATTTCACTTCATAGATTACAGTCCACTGTCCATCACTGAGAGAAGCCAAGGAAGGAACTCAAAGCAGGAACTTGAAGTAGAAACCGTGAAGAAAAGCTATTGGCTGGCTTGCTCTCAGGCTCTGGTTTGCTTTTTCATTCAGCCCAAGCTCACCTGCCTAGGCATAGACCATCTACAGTAGCCAGGGCCGTCCTACATCAATTAGCAAACAAGAAAACGACTAAAAGGGAGAGCTGTTGGGGGCAAAGAAGATACACCTTAAATTAAAAAAAAAAAACAGATAGAAGGGTAAGGGGGGAGAGGGTGGGAAGGGAGGACCAGGAAGGGGAGGAGGGAGGGGTCTATGAGATGTAATTTGAAGAAATAAATGTTAAAAGAAAGAAAGAAAGAAGGAAGGAAGGAAGAAGGAAAGAAAGAAAGAATCCACAGAGAGACCTCAATGAAAGATTCCACCCAGGCAGTGTCGCAAATGAGGTTCTCTCCTCTCCGAAAGTCAGGCTGACAACCAAATAAACCATCACGGGAGGACACTTGGGGACAAGGGCATGCTGGGGTGGGGACGAGGGAGCCCTTATCATTCCCACCGTCTGCATTCAACAAGCTTAGACAACATGTTCAGTTCGCCCGATAAAATGTACAACACAACACACTCTGCAAAGATGTACTGGCCAGCAAACTCCTCCATGGACCCCGCATAACTGAGAACCGCATTTCTGTGACCCCGAATCTCAGGGAACAAGGAGAGCCTGTGGATGCAGTCGTGGACCACAAATGGTAGAGAGCAGCAGCTGGATCACATCAGCTCCTGACTTGGGAAACTTCCCTACCTCCTGAACCTCGGGACTCAGAGGGGAAACAAAATGAGCTTGCCTTCGAGGCCGCCCAGTCTTCATAGTAAAAGACAGCGGGTTTAGTTTCCACGAAAGGAATAGGTACCACTGAGATTTGAACTCGGGTGTCTGGATTCAGAGTCTAGCGTTCGCACCATTACGCCACGGAATCACAGGTTAAACTCCTTCTGATTCGCTGTAGGTATGCAAATCCATCCTGCGACTCCAAGAATTTCCTCCACAAGCACTTACTCTTGTCAGCCTGGATCCAAGAATACAGGAGTAGTCGCCCTCACTCACGCCCTCGCTGCCTGCTCTTTAAGTTTGTTCCTCCTGGAATGAGGTCAAATGCTTTTGGGGACTGGACGCAAACAAGGGCGTTTTAGGCTGCCAGCAAGGCCCCCGCCCGGTCCACGTTGCTGGAGCTTTCTTTTCTGATATAAAACTCCTGCCCTAAACATTTCTTGCTTTTTCTTTGTAGTTGTCACTTCCCATCCCTCACACAGCCTTTGATGATTTTCAGAGCAGGATTTGGACTTTGCTGGATCCTGATCTCCCCTCCTCCGCTTCCTCCCCTCCTCCGGTTCCTTTTCGGTCTTTTCAACCTTCCCCTTATCAATTTCCCCACAGCTTCGACCCCCATCTCCTGTCCTTCTTGACACACATTTCTTTTTCCAGAGACGGGGCTGGGGGATATTCAACGTCGAAAGGGCTACAGTCTGAGAAGATGGGGAAGAATGTGTTTCTCTTGCCCCTACCTTTCGGGTGGACCCCAAACAGGCAAGATCTTACCATGGAAGGCGAAATCTCTCAAAGCTTTAGGAATTTCACAACCGCAGAGAGCTCTTGTCCTTGACTGCTGAGTCCCCGGGGCAAGGACTCCTCTTGGCGGACAGTCGGGGACAGTGCACCAAATGCGGCTACATTTGAGCAGGTTCCCAGAGAAACCTGCCTAGGGCTCTGGTCGCCCTAATTAGAGGCGAAGGTAGGAGGTGGTGTAGGCACTCCTGGTGCCCTCAGCCTCCACGCTGTACCCCCGCGGGGTGGGGTGTATGGGAGCCTCTGGAAGCCGAATCCCCATGATGATGCTCACAGAGAGTAAGAACTGCCAAACCCAAGAAGCTCCTACACACCGTGGCCTTGGCAAGCTACCCACGACCTTCAGAGTGATGGTCGGGAGCAGGACATTGGATCTAAGGAGAGAATAGTGCTCTCTACACACTCAGCCATCTCCGTCGTGTCTCTCCCCCCAGTCCTCTTGCCCTCCTCTTTTCCTTTAGCTCTCTTCTCTCCTAAGGTTCTCCAGTTCCATCTAACCACCGCATCAGTTCAAAGTAGGCAGCGTATGCAGCACAGGATCTGAAGTCCAAAATCTCATCGAAATGGCTCATATAGGGTGTGGATGAGGCTTCCTGACGCTGTGTTATTGTTCTGTCTTGGAGAGGGGCTACTTTCTTGACTGCAGGCTCTTTCCTTTTTTTTTTTTTTTTTTTTTTTAACTCTCCTGAAGTACAATGTGGCCCCAGACCCACTGTGCAGCCAAGGATGGCCTTGAGAGTATTTTCAAATTTTAGATCAAATAAGTTACAAAGAACTAAATAATTTTCAATATTTGCAGTGAAAACAGGCACAGAGGGTGGTGGTAGGTATGTGGACATACAGCTAAAATCTTGGCTGTCTCACAGGCAAATGGCCATTGTCCTCGTGAAATAGGAGAAACCAACACCTGGTTTGCTGTTCTTTTTGCTCTACTCACACATATAAAAATCCTTATTTGGAAAACTTGGCCTCTAAGTTGATGAAGCTCAGTTGGAGGGCATCTACTGAGCCCTTGTGGTGTAAAGCATTCACAGTCCTCACTGAAAGGAATCTAAAATTCTAAATCCAGCAGGTGCCCTCGGCAGGTGAGACTTCAACAGCAGGTACCAATAGGCCCAACCTAGTAATGGGAAGATGACAATGAAGACTAGAGGCAGCCCTGGACTCTCTAGGTCCTGGAGACTTGGGACAAAAAGAACCTGAAGATTCTCCTGAGGGTGCCCGACAGTTGAAGGCTGGAAGTGCAGAGTCTGTGTTGGATTCCCAGGGCATCTTTAGCCACACAGGGAGGAGCCAGAAAAGTATGAGTGAGACAGAAGTGGGTGGTGTGCTGGCTGTTCCTGGTTATTATCCTGACTACATCTGGAAGAAACTAACCCAAGTGGCTGGGCACACCTGTGAGGGGGTTTTTCCCTAATTAAATCATTTGAAATGGGAAGACCCACTTTTAATCTGGATCTTTCTAGGTAGGAAGACTCACCTTTAATCTGGGCCACACCCTCTATTGTCAGTCTATTTAAGGACATTCAGCTTTCCCACTAAACCTCTCCACAAAAGCAAAACAAAACAACAAAAACCTTCCCTCAATGGCACACCCAGAAGTGTGTTTCCTCGGTGGTTCCAAATCCAGTCAGGTGAAGATTAAACAGATTGAGACTGCCAAGGCACCCAATCTCCAGTATAGATTCTCAGTCCCTCAGGTGTGATACAGCTGTGGCTACTATTTTACTGTAACCTGAGCTAATAAACTATATATGTATTTGTCCTATAGGTCCTGTTCCTCCAAAGAACACTGACTAATGCAGGGGTAGTATTCAAAGAAAAAAAAAACCTGTAAAGTACAAGAATTGTTGCAGTTTACTAGTCTCCAGGACCCACACAATCTAGTATAATTAACAATCAAAATCATTACACAACGCCAAGAACTTAGTTTTGAAGAATTCAGGAGATATTCTCCTATCTGTCAATGTTTTTGTTTGTTTTTGTCTTATGGTTTTTTGGTTTGTTTTTTTCTGAGACAGGGTTTCTTTGTGTAGCCCTGGCTGCCTGGAACTATAGACCAGACTGGCCCTAAACTCACAGAGATTCACATGCCTCTGCCTCCTGAGTGCTGGGAATAAAGACATGCATCACCACCACCTCCCAGCTTCTGTCAATGTTCTTATAACTGAGTTTTAATTATGTATTTTCCTTTTTATCCTACCTTAGAGAATTCAGTTTTGCAGCTGGAGCTCAGGAATGACAACTGACCCACTTAAGGCAGTTAAGGCCAGTTAAAGGAAGGGAGAGAGGCCTTCTTCCTCAGTCAGAATTTAAAGGACCTCCTCACCCAGGTTGACACTGACAGTCTTCAGGCAGGGCCACCAAGACCAATTGGCAGGGGCACAGGCTAGCTCCGTGACTAACCCTAAAGCTCAGCTGGGTGAAGTGGTAAGAAAGGCCTGGTCTTCCTTACCCCAAGCTGCCTCCAGGTGTTCAGCTCACATGGCTTTCTTCCAGGAAAGGGACCTTTGTCCTGTTCTCCTGCTGTCCACTACATCTCGAGCCTTCAGGGACCAGGCCTGACTAAGTAGGAGGAGAGGAGATACACCATGGGTAGAGGCTAGGGTGTTCCTACTCTCACTTTCCTAGCTGATGTGACTTAGTATATGTATATATGGGCAGCAGGCAGTGGCCTGTTGCAGAGTATCATGTGGGAAGCTTATCAGAATGAATGGAGTCTGAGCTACGGCTAGGAGTTTTCAGATGCCCACACAATGACCTTCTTGTGGGCGAGGAGCTGATTCATCACTTCTTTTTCTGCATCCCTAAAAAGGTTACTGCATGTATTGCGTAGAAGCTGCCGCATTCAGCCAGGGACTGTTCATGAGTGCACTTTAAGAGAGACAAGGTACTCACAGCGGTTGGCTTAGGGACTTGAGGTAGTAGAACCTGATGGTGGGAAGGGGTAGGATGTTGGATATGCTGGATGGCATAATGGATAACACAGTTTCCCCTGATTAAACAATAGCCAGACCATCATCAAGTGACTCCACGTCACTCACTTCAAGACAGTCACCTAGCTGAGCTTGGAAGCAAATTGTGTATATGAAGTCAGGATGTTTGGAGGAAGGATCGTATTGAAAGATTCCATGTGTTGATGTTGATGTCGGTGAAGTAGAGATTTTGGGTTCTAGGTAACTATAAACGATCAGGGACTAGTAAGCTTAAGTGAAGGATTGGGAAAGGGTTTCTACAAGTACAGACCACAAACTCAGAGCCGCTGAGGTTTCAGAATCCAGGGTCAGGGAAGACTGCTGATTGCAGGGACTCCAACGGTACAACCCAAGATGGCATGGCCTTTTCAGCACCGGCAACTATGCTGAATAAGTGTGACTGAGGAGAACAACGCATGGGGGGGATTTTGTGCCCTTAATGGGGACTTCATACATTTAATCACTTGCCTACTGGTAAGCTAAAATCGAGAAGAGTGGCATATCTTCTTTCTAAACCTTTGGCCTGAGGCCATGGCAAAGTAAGTAGATTAAAACACACACACACACACACACACACACACACCCAAAACCCCACATACAGACTTTTATATCTTTTGCTATAAAGTTCACATTTTTATGCTATTGTCAATATTTAACCATCTTGGAAAGGTTTTTATTAAAATTGAATATATTTACAGTATACCCACTCTGATATGTATATACACAATGAGGTGTTGTTACAGTGAGCTAGTAGTATTTCTGACATCTTATTGCAATTATTTATTTACTTATGTATGCATACAGTCATGTGTGTGGAGGTTTAAAGGATAACTTGAGATACTCAGTTCTCTTCTTCCTCCATGTGGGACCCAGGATTTGAACCCAGGCTGTCATGGCTTGTTGGCAAGCACCTTTACCTACTGAGCCGTTTTCCAGCCCAATATGTCTCTTATTTCAGTTGCATTTTTTTGTGTCTGTTGAGAACACTTGCCTCCTTCGGTTCTCTAGAACACACTCAACTCTGTGAAACTGAAGCTTTGTACCCTCTGATGAAGATCTCCTGTTCCCTCCAATGCCTTCCCCATGGTGACCAACAATCGTATCCCCTTCAAAGTCAACATCCCTGATCTGAGAATGCTGAGGTCAGTGAAGTGCTGGGTGTGTCTGGAGCTCTGATGTCATGAATGGATTCATGAGCTTCAATGAGCTCATAATTTCATGGCCTCGTTGGGAAGTGGCAAAGGGTCAGAGGTAAAGCCTACTTGGAGAAAGTGGGTCATGGGGGGCAGAGTTTCTTGTGGACATTGGATCCCCTGGAGCTTGCACTTGTAGATGGTTGTGAGCTATCAAGTGGGTTCTGGAAACTGAACCTGGGTCCTCTGCAAGAGCATCAAGTGCTCTTAACTGCTGAGCCATCTCTCCAGTCTCTGGTGTTTTTTTGTTTATTTTTATTATTTTCAATTATGGGGGGAGGATGGCATGTGTGTGTGGGTGCAGGAGCCTTTGGAGACTGGGGGCATTGGATCCCCCTGGAGTTGGAATTATAGGCAATTGTGGCCCACCTGACATGGGTGCTGGGGACTCAACTTTGGTCCTCTGCAAGAGTACTATGTGCTCTTAACCACTGAGTGTCTCTCCAGATCTGCCTCTGGATTTCTCAATGATAGCTTGTCTTTCATATGCTGCTGGCTCTTCTTCTTCTTCTTCTTCTTCTTCTTCTTCTTCTTCTTCTTCTTCTTCTTC
>CAJQZJ010016855.1:4161550-4236815 GCA_907164525.1 Lophiomys imhausi | reverse complement strand
TCTTCTTCTTCTTCTTCTTCTTCTTCTTCTTCTTCTTCTTCTTCTTCCAAGACAAAACATTTTATTAACCCTTTTCCAAACCTTATTTCCAGGCTTCCTCAGCTTAATTTGCCACAAAGAATAAATTGTGTCCAAGCAAAAACTGAAAAGAACTGCAGTGTCCAGGAGTTTGGGCTTAAAATATTAAAGATCTAGATTTTATCAGGTCCATAAACAAAAGTAGTTTTAAAGGCAGTCATGATATAAAATAGGAGCTCCTGTAACCTCTGCGTAAGTCACCTTCTTCAGAAGTCGCCTCAGTTCAGTTTGTCTAGTTCTTAGAAGCCTCATCAAAATTCATCACCAGATCTGAAACTTTACCCTCCTCCTCCTCCCTGGTAGAAAATGGTGCTTTTCCTCCCACAGATTGGGGGAGCTCCAGCCAGTCTCCTTAAACTAGACAGACCGTCCGTACCAAGCTGATTAGGACACTGGGAAGCATTTCTGTCAGCTGTCTTGTCCCATCTTGGCCTGTAAGGGTGAAGGTGTCTGCTGCTGGTTGCTACACCTAAACTTTAGGATTGCTAAAGGGATCACTGTTCCTTGGTTTGTAAACATGTTCACCTCTCCAACACCAGAGATGTTGTTTACCTCTAACTTCTTTGAGGAGAACTGCAGCTTTTTATTGGCTGCTGTGGCTGTTCTGTGGACCACTTTCTTTCTGTGGGCGGTTCCTTTCCCACCAACGCACACTTGTGCCTGCAGTTTGGCAAGTTTTTCCTGGTTCATGATAGTTTATTTCATTTAGTCAGAGTAGAAATGGGGCCTCTAGAGGGACTAGGGTTCATGCTCAGGGGGTCTCTTGCAGACCAGCTGAGAGAAGGCCCGCACATGCAGGGATGCAAGATAGCAGCAGCACGTCTTTCATATTCTTATATCCTTGTTCTAGGAGCTGATACAGAAATGAGAAGTGGAGGAAAACAATTTCTTTGTACAGTTTGCTTTAATAGCCATCAGAAAGACTGCTTAGCATCCTCTCACCCATGAGCCTGATCATCATGTTGACCTTCAACAAACACATGGCCATAGCAACATATATAAATCTATATCGTACATTTATACACACACCCACATCCTATGAGCGCTGTGGAGACACACAGTACAGAACAGGCCTTGCTCATGCCATTGAAAGAGGCACAGGTGCACTGTGTGCTAGACAGCCAACAGGTATGATATGGCCACCAGTGCCCAGTTCCCCTGAGGGAAGTTGGGATTACAGGGGAAAGCAGATTGAAGGGAGTCAGTTCAACTTGCGATCATGAAAGAACCAGATGGTGCTAGGGTAAGCGTAGGGCACCTAGAAGTTACCACGTTGGCTGTGTAGACTCAAAGAACTCAGGTGGAGTGGTATTGACCAAAGTACTGCCTGGCTTGGCCCATAGGGCTGGCCTGGTTCAAGAGTGGGTCTGTGGGGAGAGCTTGCTGAGCCCCAGCACTGTCCAGCAGGGCACTGCCGCTCGATAGTGTGCCTTTACAGCTGTCTGAGGAGCTTCAGCATTCCTATTTGTGGGCAGTGAGGTCCTAGTTCCCCTGAGTTGGCCATCTTGAGGACAGAGGCTGAGGCGAGAACAGTAACGTGGTGGGCGCCATCCCACTGAGGCTGTTTAGAAGCAGTGCCATGAGGCTTTCCATGCAGTCTACATGAGTTTTTCTTAGTGCTGGGCCAATGGGCCTTGGGTAATCGTAGTCATTGCTGCCAGGGTGCCACTCTCCTTCCTGCCTGTCCCATGTGGACACATCTCTGAGTCATCTTCTGGACCTCCAGCAGGAGAAGAGTGGGGCCAGGTATCCTCAGAGGACAAACAATTGCACAAGAGGTGGGCAGGTCCACCCTGCCTGCTGTTTTGAAGATCTCTGGCTCCACTTCTCGTGTGGCTCCTGGAAGGCAAGGGTCACAAGGCTGGGGTGCACAGCCGAGCCCTTGAGGATTTCATCTGCAGACAAGAAGACAAACCTAGTCAGAGTGAGTGGTCAGACTGTGCTGGAGGCTGGAGTGAGAGGCAAATGTGCCGGAAGCCAGGAGCCTGAGAGCAGGTTAGGAGGGGAGCACAGGGGTGGGGAGGAGCACTGGCCTGGAGAAGCTACTGAAGCCCAGATTAGCTGGAAGCCTTTCACGCGCCTAGCCTCTAGCTGCTCACACCTCTGTGCACTGAGTGGCAGACCCCCTTCCAGGAGCCAGTTCATGCTCCAAGTCAAGTGGTCGAAAGCAAACAGAAACCAAAAGGGCCTTTTCTTTATCTCCCAAGAAAAGAAGTGCTGAGTGAGAGAAAGATGCACACTCTCACGCACAAGGGGAGCCCCTCAACAGGAAGTCCTCCCCTGTTATCAGAGAGGGGGGTGGAGCCAGCAGGGCCTTGGAGGTGGTCTGAGGTGAACTCCACTATTACAGACTTGGGGAAGCAGGTTCACAGAGATGAAAAGAACAGCCAAAGCCACATAGCCAGTTAGTGACAGGCCTCCCCAGGTCTAGGCCTGGGAAACAGAGAGGAAAGCTTCCACAGGCTGGGCCAGCGGTGCTGGAGGCTGCTGGGTTACCTTTGCTGGGACGGGAATATGGCTGCACAGAGGCAATCTCGTAAGTGTTGTGCTACAGAGGCTCAGGAAAGAAAGGGGTCGTCAGAGAAGAATGAACGGGAATTAGACCAAGACAAAAGAGTAAGCTACGTCAGTCACGGTCTAACCTCCTTCTGCGTGGGCCTCAGCACTATGCAGATGCTTAGGAACTTTCTGGGAAGATGGCCGTCTGTTCTGGCAGTGTCAAGTCTATGCCCAGAGACTAGTTTCTGTTCTTTAAGCCACATTGTCTACACCAAGTCTCCCTCACACTGCTTCCCAGGGAAGGGCCAGCATTTAGACTTAGCATTTGCAATAACCGTGGAGAACACCTGCCAGGGATAGAAACATCTTTCCCCTTAAGGGGCAGCGTTTATTTTCAGGTTTTCTCCTAGATCAATGAGACTAAATAAGGACCATCTGGGATCTTTACAAAGAAGGACGCTTCCAATCTCACAGTGCAGCAGAGTCGATCTGTAAGGCTCTGGCTTACTTTATTTTCCACAGCGCCCCTTAGGTAATCCCAGGTTGCACAACTGGCCTCACAGGCAGACTCCAGACCCCTCTGTCCTCAAGAGGCAACTGCACTGTATTTGCCCAGCTTCCTCACCCCACATAAAGGACAGGAAACTACAGTGAAAGAGACAGGTGAGGAGGACAAGATGAGAGTAAGCAGAGAGGTCAGGGGAGGGAGGCAGGATGTGGTTTGCTGAGGAACCACTACACACTGGACCAGAAACCTCTTTAGAATGTCCCAGCTAGCCAGGGGCCCAACAGACAGGTTGACAGACAGTAGTGGGTTGAGGGCAGGCTCTGTAACTCAGTGCTACAGTGCCGTCCTTACCTCTAGTTTAGTCCGTGCTTTCTTCAAGATATCATGGGTCTTGGTCACTGGCAACAAAACAGCCCCACAACATGGAGATTACCAGCTGAATCTGATTTGCTTGGCACTTGCTTCCTAAAGCACTTTCTCTGCCACTTGGTGTGTGGTGAGATGCTGGCCATGCCCCCTCCCTCTGTACCCACCATTACACCTAAGTCTCTCCCCTCTTGACATTCCTGAGTCCCTCTGTCACTGCTCATCTGCTGCAAGATTGGGAAGAGACACCTACGCTCTTTCACGATGTAGTGTTCCATGCTTTTCTTCTGCTGGTCGGTCCTCTTCAGACGTGCAGCAGTGCTCCGAAGGAGCTCTCCCTGTTGGGACACTTGGGCTCGTAGGTCCAGGAGTTCTTTCTCCATCAACTGTTCCTGGGGAAGGGGGACACACTCAGACAACAGTCACAAGGTTGAACACACCCTGTGCTTTGCAGCTCTTAACAGTTGGGCAGAATGCTGCCATCTTGTTAACTTTTTGTATTGAATTCCCTCCATTAAAACTTCTCAGCCCCCTTACGGAGACAGCTGAGGACGAGGCCACCAGAGAGAAATGGGAAAACCAAAGCCTGCTGGGGAGAGCCTCACTCTAGGCCAGCACCAAATCCCAACTGTAAACAAGAGTTCTGTTTGGCCTGTAGAATTTCCTTAATTCCTCATCTCAAGTGAGGACATTTGGGAGTTCAGGGATGCTATATCTGAAGACATAGGACTGGCCAGACGACAGTGGGAAAGTTTGCAAATATCTGTCACCATAGAGATGTGAAAGCACCTTGAATTTGCAGAGTTGAATCCACACAGACATTAGTAACAGTTATCTGCAGCCCGAGTCTAGGGGAGGTCCTGAAATACCTCTGCACAAGAGCCTGCCAGCCACAGCCTGCCTTAGAGACAAGCAGATCACAGGCAGTAGCTGGCTTTTCCAGGCCTGACCCAGAGACACAAACTGTAAAAATTGTTGAGATTCCAGAGCATGGCTAAGAGAGGTTATTGTGCTCATGGTGACATTCTATGGTCTTTTGATCAGGTGGACCTTAGGGGTGGAGGGAGAGTACCAAACAGTTAACAGGTCTCCTGCTCAGCTCAGCTAAACTTCAGGGCACAAGACCCAGAATATCTAGACATTCAGGCTGATTGCATCTGCTTCCCATACTCTTTCCTTCTCTCTGATGTTTCATCAAGAGTTGGAGGGTGGGAAAAAAATGTGTTGGAACTGCAATGCAGCAGCCATGATGGCTCAGAGGTCTCTCTCCAGGATGTTCCATGAATATTCTGCCCATCCCAACTTGCCATACAACCCCCGGCCATTAAGAAAGCTCAGGTAGGTTTTTAACCAGCTGGAGACACACAGCCTCTTGTAGCAAGAATTTTGGCTTCCTTAAAAACCCAGTTATGTCGGGCATATGTTTTGTTTTAATCCCAGGTGTGGGATATGGAGCTGTTTCAGACTGTCCACAACAGCTAATTATAATTTGTCTCCTGCTCTGGCAGGGGTATGATTTTGCCAGCTGAAGATAGTTTACATTTGGGATCCTGGGGACTCTGCAAAGGGTATATCAATGCCAGAGCCCTAAGGTGGCTGCTGCTCCCCCTGCTGCTGCTGTTATTGATGATTGCTGTTTGCTGGATTGCTGGTTGGAGATATCCTGACTACAAAAATCAAACTTGCCCCAAGGAACTCGATGCCCCTAATCAGCAGGAAGTAGTCTAACGAGATCGACACCCCCTTTCTCCTCTATCCTTCTTTCTCTCCTATCTAGTGTTTGGGGGTTGGAAGGAATTGGGGTGGAGAAGGGTGGTAGATAAAATAACCCAAAAAAGTAGCCAAAAGCCAGATTACGGTCTCTTACCTCTTGGCCTACTGGCACTGGACCATGGGAGTTTGGCAAGGCTGCTCTCCAGAACATGGTGAGGAGGGAGGCTGACTCTTCTAGGGTGTGGCTCAGGGCACTGGCGCTGTGCCACAGCTCACAGACACTTCCGTTACTTTGTGCCTGGGGAAAGAGGACAGGTAGTCATGGGTGTCACTGGAACTGGGGCATCCTGTTGCCCCATGCATGGGGTTCAAGCTTCCTGTGTGCACAAGCACAGGGCACAGGGTTTCCATTATGGTTCCAGGACAGCTGGTCCATTTGCCTGGAACCCTTCCACCAGGATGCCTTACAAGCTTTCAGAACTCATCCCTGCATTACATCCTCTAAGAAACCACCTTCCCTGCCTGTAATGCAACCACAGAGGAGAACTCCCCACACTGTGCCTATGGCACCTGATTGTGCATATCAATGAGGAACTCCATCTTGCTCTTCTGTAGGGGGTCCTGTAGACAAGCCTATCCTATGGGAACGCCCATGAGTGTCCAGTTTCTCAAACAACATCGTCCTTGGTGTCTCCTCCTTACCTACTAAGCACACAATAGAGCTTCGATGGCTGCCTCCTCCTCTGCTTAGTCTGAACAGGAAAACCTGGGTTATCAGGTTCAACTACACTTCTGCATATGCAAGTTCATGTGGATCCCTGTCCATCTGACGGATTTTAATCTATCTAGACATGGATTTATTATATTTTAATTATATATTACATAGCATTACTATTGTAGATAGCTAACCAAACATGCCAAACACAGTGACATGTACATCAACATTTGACAAGTGCTCTATTACAAAACGCAGGGTATTCTGGGGTTCTCAATCCAAATATCAAGTAGCCTGACCTGTAGCAGAATGAGAATGAAACGGAAAAGAAAGGCCATGGGTGGAATAATCGTAAGTCACTTCCTTAGCTGCTGGCAGATGGAAAGCACTGATGTAAGGACTAGGGAAAGATGGTAAAGTGAGAGGAAGCGGGTACCTAAGAGCGTCAGGTGTAATTACCTCTGTGCCCTGAGCTTCAAGTCCAGGGATGCTGCAGGTTGGCCTGATGAGAGACAGTATCTTTTGGACCAGCAGCTTCCCTTCCCCAATCTGCTGTTGTAGAGCACTGTAGTTGTCAACATGGCCGATGACATGTTGGCCATGCTTGTTGGCAAAGGAGCCATCAGGAGCATCGCCCTCCCACTTGGGAGGGCTCTTCATCACTGAAGAATCATCCAAACCTAACTCTGACAAAGAGACAAAAGTAGGATCCATTGCTATGTATAACAACAACTTCATTTCATCTCCAAGGGACAGTGAAAGGGGCAAGAAGCAAGCCAGCCTTCAAAAATACAGGACAATAGAGTCCACAGAGCATTGTATGTTCTACATGTTTATAATCATTCACATGTCACTTTGACAGACACAGTTCACTGTGTTGTGGTGGTGTTAACTGTCACCAGACATAATTTAGAATTGCCTGGGCTGTGGGCCTCTGAGGATGCCTGTGGTAAAGCGAATCACTTGGACAACACTAACTTATGTGGGAAGAGACATCTCACTTGTGGGCAGGACCATCCCCTGGACAGCGCATCCTGAGCCAGTGGGGAAGGTGCACTAAGCTGTAGCCTCCATGTGTTCACTGCTCTCTGATTCTGGTGCCGGATGCTATGTGATCGGTCCCCTAAGCTGCTGTGACTTTCTTGCTAGGATGGAATGTAACCTGTAGCCGTAAGCATACCTTTCTCACTTACTTTGCTTTTCTCAGGGAACCGTCACAGCAAAAGGAAAAGATATTACTATATCTTTCAACAGGTGAAGTATTCAGGGTGAGTACTATTAATGGGTAAGTTTCTGGGTAAAGGGTGGCCCAGAAGTAAATCAGCTGAATACAGAGATGCCCCACTCAAGAGCAGAGCCATTATAGAGCAACAAACCAAAACCAGAGCTGCAGGGAAAGTATAGGAAGAAGAATAAAGGCAGAGAGGGCTGTGCATAGGCATGAGACTAAGAAAGACCTCCAGACACAGGTACTACATGTCCAGAGAGCCAACCAAAGGCTATTTGCATTAATATATTTGCATCACCATCTGTGTCCTTTCATTGTTGTATTTACCATTTGTCCTGGTGATGACGTCAGGGTCTGAGCCATGAACAGAGCAAGAAGAGCTGGGGAAGACCATGGTTGGAGAATTCAAGCCAACATCCCGGACTGGAGTGGAGGCAGCTGAACCTAGGGAACAAAACAGTGACCACGTCAGGTCCACCAGTGTGCTGCACACTGAGCCACATGTGTTGGGGAAGGTCTAATAACATTGTTTCTGATAGGCTGACTTCAATTCTGAGATCTGGTTACCGTCCCTTCTGAGGCATTCTCTTGATTGGTTAATAAAAGTCGCTGATGGCCAATTAGCTGGGCAGAAAGAGTATAGGAAGGCGGGACTTCCTGAGATTAGAACAAGAACCCTGTGTTTTACACAGAGGATTATCTCATTCTGCTGGGAGACACGGAAGTAGATAGGCGTGCTTGAGAAAGTGTTTGAGAATGCTAAAAGGTAATCACAGGCACATGGTGGTTTGGGATTAGGTGATCTGGGTTAACTTAGAGGAGCTAATCGAGAATCTGCCCAACTAAGGGCTAAGTGTTAAAACATTAAAAGGTCATGGTGTATTTAATTATTGGAAAAAGAACCACAGCAGCTTATAGGCCATCAGTCCAAGCAATCCAGGGCTGTCGAACTCCCGGACTCCCGTTGAACTACAGCAAATCTCCCGCCAAGCCGCCGGTAATTCTACTGACCTAATATAACAACTTATATTACATGACAGAGTTTAGGTTACAGGTGATGTAGGCCACCCTTGGTCCGGGGCTCTTTCCCCAGGATAAATCAGGCCGCTGGTTAAGGCAGGCCAGGCCCCTCCGCTGATATCCTGCCAGGCCACCCTCTGCTCTGCCAAGCTGCCAACTGCTCCGCTGGCCTAATCTTACAGCTTATACTTACTAATAACTACAATTGATAATTAAATTGCAGTTTCACACATGGCACATGCATAGCCCAGGATCAGCCTCAGGTAACCAGCACTTGCAGGCCACAGCACAGGGAGACAGCAAAGTACTTAGTAAGTGCTCTTCTGTTGAAGGGTATGTTTCAAGAGAATGTCATTTCTAGTTGAAAAATACAGAGGAGGGGAAAATGCCCTGTTTCAATATAGTTGTATATCTGAGGACATCTGGTAAATTCTAAAGCACTATATAAACATGAGGAATCAATCTTTATTGTTTTAAGCCCTTGGTGATTATTTTATTTAATGCTACAGATAGTCGTGTGTGTGTGTGTGTGTGTGTGTGTGTGTGTGTGTGTGTAAAATCAGTCCCATTTTCAAGTGGAGTAAATTAAGAGTTAAACACTTGAGTGTTTAAATACTTTGCCCAAAGCAGACAACCTGTTAAGTGGCAAACTCAGAATCTGGAGACAGGCCTGATCCTAAATCCCAGGCTATCATTCTAAGCATCCAGGAGGCCCTGTAAAACCATCCTGGATTTCTACCTGACCCTGACAGGGCAGTTCAGCATGAATGTCCCTTGTGCCACAAACACCCCACTGACAGAGGACTCCGGCTTCCCTCTTCTCCCCTACCTTGGAAGAGTGGCTGCGTGTTTGCAGACTCCACATTGGCTGAGAAGTTCTGGCTAACTGAGGGGAGGCTGAGACCAGCTTTGCCAGCACCACAATCCAGCTGCCTTTCCAGCTGCAGTCGCAGACAATTGTTGACTTGAATGCTCTGTTCCAGCTGCCCTCTCAGAGCTCGTATCTCTGCCACCAGGTGTCTTAACTCACTGGGGATGTGGTGACAGGAATCTAGGCTGAAATCTGAAAGAAGAAAGAGGGACCTGGTAGCACTGACCATGTATTTCCATGTAATAGTCAGATACCACTCTGTAACATTCCTTTCTGCCAAGGGTCCACTGGAATCTCAGGGGCTTGGCCACACCTGTGAGACACAACCATTTTCATTAAGCACCCGGAGCACAGCAAGGTGGTACCACATATAACTAGCCTTGGATTTCTCTGAGGGTCATATTAATCAAGCATGCAGGTGAGAATAAGGCTACTGTGTCGTCTCCATGTTAAATTTTATCTTGCAGGCTAGAAAGCATGTCAGCACTGAGCTAGAACAAGAGTGAAATATAAGGGAGAGGGAGATTGGGTGAATTCCATACTCAGAGAGGAAAATCAGGAACAACTAGAGCTTTCAAGTGCTCAGCAGGTTAAGGATTAACACTGCCGACCAATTAAATATAATATAAATACTGGTTAAACAATTTAATCAGCTTTTTTTTTCTACATAAGGTGCCCAACCACAGCAATTACAATCCATGCTTACAGCCTGAGAAGGCCTGGGTGAGAGATAGTTTCCTAGCCAAAGAGTGGGAAGCCGAACCCAAATACATTTCAAAGGAACGGCTCCCTTAACAAAAGCTACTGCCTTACAGCAAAGGTGGAAAGCTTAGTTCTCTTTATATGCTAAATAACTGGCAGCCTTCTAAACAGAGCTTGAGAACGGAATTAACTGCCTAAATTAAAAATGGAGAAATTCATAATGTCTCAATATGTTTAGATTCCAATTGAGTTTGTTTCTCTTAACATACAGATGATTTTTACACTGACAATTGTGGTTCTATGTATACTTTTTGAGAAAGATTTGCCTAGGATAGGCTTAAAAAAGAGAATTTACAGATGAGATGCTAAGTTGCTGACAATAACAATGGGGGAAGGAGAAAGGCCTGTCCCAATAAAAAAGAAATTGATAACAACTAGAGCTCACAAATGACTGATTACTACTAGGTGTTTATCAAGAGTATCTGGGAAAGGCCCACCAAGGATATATAGTCAAAGCTTGATTCCAAGGAATAATGAACAAAACTTTAATTGCAACATGGGATGGCATGGTTAGACCACGGCTTTTGGAATGTTTCTTTGCTTGATTTTTGATTAGCTGTCTTTGATTTTCCTATATAGGGAGGTAAAAAGGATATTTTTCTTGTTTGGCAATGCTAAAATATAAGAGATTTTTAAAGATATAAAGAGAAAGGGGTCACAAGCCAGTCTCCTTAGATGTGGGGCACCCACAGGAAAACTGGTTTCAAGAGAGATTTTAGGCTCTAAGGGAGATATGTTAATCATTGGCTGTGATGATGAATGCCTTTAATCCCAGCATTTGGAAGACAAAGACAGGTGGATCCCTGACTTTCACCAAGGTCAGCCTGGTCTACAAAATAAATCCAAGACAAGGATATACAGAGAAATCCAGTCTCAAAAGAAAAAAATAGTGAGATATGTTAATTGTGAGAAATTATATATTTCAGACCAAAGGGACCAAACACCAAAGAAGATAAGACAAGCCCAGATTGTTCAGCTCATAGACTGTTCCAGCCAGGACTTCAATGAAGCCCTGAACTTTCCCACCCAAAGTTCAATGGACTACAAACTGCTCAGGACATTCAAATTGCTGAGCACATAGAGACTGGACAACAAATGTTACTATTAACTTGCTTAATCATTTTTCTATTTTATTTGGGCCCCCAAACAGGTTTTCATTATCCCAATTCAGCAGGAAGCAATTTTAAGAGAGCAGTGATGCCCCATTCCCAAAAGGTGTGGGGGGTGGGTAATATTTTGGTCATTTGATATGTTATAGATGTTGTTTAGGGAAAATGGTTACAAATTGTTAAATGGTCTTATTAAGCAAGGTATAGGAGGTTAGACTCAAGGACTTTTCTATTTCTTTTTCTTTTCTTTATCCTTCTTTCTCTCTTATATAGGAGGAAAGGACTTGAAAAGAAAAAGAAGGGAAATATATGTATATAATATAGAAATGATAAAATATAAGGCTAAATTATTGAATCTGCTCTGAAACTTAAAACTATTGTTATTCTTAAAATAAGGTTAACTTTTGATGCATTGGTATAGAATTTTGTATATTGATAAAAATAAGATTAATTTTGATAGAATTTTACAATTTGTTTATTCAATGATAGATAGATAGATAGAGTTATAAATCAATAGATGTCTTCAAAATCCTCAGAGATGTACAGAAAATGGCATGTAAAGATATTAAGACTTGCTTGACTTTAAGACAGTCAGCTACTGACAGCTCCCATTTGACTTGGAAGAAGACAATGAGCATCAAAAAGAAATCTCCCATCAGGAGATAATTCCTACTGGACAAAAATGACCCTGCTCTCTCAACAAACTATATACAGTCCAAAGATGGACCAGAGCTTAAATGCAGGTAAGTTGATGTCCTGATTCTGCAGAGACAGAATGGGAAAATCCTTATTTCCTGCTACACAATTATGTCTGTGAGATATGCTTGACCAGAAGGCTGAAGATGATGCTCCAACAGTATCGAGAGATATTTGGGACTGTCTAGGCAGCAAACTGTTATTTTTTCTTTTTGGAAGCTGCTTTTCTGTGCTTCCTATTCACTCAAATAATAACTTTATCCCTTCTTATGTCTTTGATGGGGTTGAAGGCATAATAGCTATAAAATTTCAATTAAACTTGAATTATTTAGGATTTAAATGCAAATATAGGATATGATAAAAAATATTTAGGTTCAGAACTTTAGACACCAAGATAGATGATTTTTTTCTTCTTCAAGATTGCCTGATACAAATAGGCTAAACATTATATGTGTACCTTTTATATATGATTTTCTTGATTGTTTCATATTCTTATTGTTTTTACAATATGAGTTTAAAAAATTTAGCCTTTTTATTAGACAAAAGGAGGGAAATGATGGGGTGGTGTTAAGCATTCTAAATGTTGATTGGTCCTGCTTGCTGTCTGTTACTTACTTTGACTCTGATTGGTTAGATAAATGCTGAGGCCTGAAGACTGGCCAAAGATGGAGGTAGGGAGGACTAAGGTGTGTGAGCTTTTTGAGAGAGAGAGAACATCTTAGGAAGGAGAAGTTGGCAGGAGAAAAAGCCAGGAGCAAACAAGGAGGACATGCCATGGGGTAGATTAAAGAAGATCCTTCCATGTGGCCTGGAACATCGACATAGCGTGGAGAATAATATAGTCCAGAGGGACATATGTATATATGGGGTTATATTTGGGTAGTAGAATTATGAGCTAGCTTAGATTGGCTAGGATCGTACAACTCAGGCCTAGGCTTGTTAAAATCCATGTGGTGTCTATGTATATTCATTTATAATGGCGGGTTACGGATTAATACCGCAGACCAATTAAATATAATGTAAATACTAGTAAATAGCTTAATTAGCCATTTTTTTTTCCTACACATCTCCTCTTACCACACATGTTTCTACATTCAAGGATAAGGAGAGCTGATAGAGTCTAGAATTCAACATTTATTACCCGAAAACAGAGAGTCACTTATATTTTGAAAGGCAGAATTCGTTTTCGATTTTCCTCAGACCATACCATATATATACCTTCCACAACCTGCAGGCCGCATGTAGCCCACAGCCCTTAGCCCAACACATAATTATTCCTGTCATGAGTTATAGAAATATTCTTAAGTAGATGGAGACTAAATGCTCTCCTGTCACTTAGGTATGTGTTGTCATCAATTGGGTACAGGGGAAAGCCTGCAATTTAGCTATCTTGCTGGGCTGTGAAGTTCAAAATACAGAATTATGGAGCATTAGTGGTAGTAAGTTTGAATGAACTCAAGAAGACCCATATAACCAAGAGAACAGCATGAAAGGGGTACACACACCTAGTGTGTATGTGTGTGAAGTGACTTCAGAGATAAAGTGTGGTAAGAGTTTATTTAAAAAAAAAAATCACTTCTGAAAATGTTTTTGTTTAATCCCAGGTATGAGGCTGCTTCAGTTAAGATCACAGGTGTAAACTACTATCTGTGCTGCCTCCTGAACTAGCAGGGATATGACTTAGCCAGCTAAGCACGCTTAACTCAGAGGACTTCAGAAAGGGATAAAAAGCCAGAGCCCGGAGGAGAAAGGGGAACTACAAAGAAGAAGGAGGTTGCTGTTCTCCATGCTGCTGGTTCCTCCTGCTGCTGTTTCCTGGTTTGCTGGACTTCTGGATATTGTGACTACTGAGATTGGTATTGCCCCCGAAAGAACCCAACAACTCTAATCACTAGGAAGTAGCTCAAAGAGACCAAGTCTCTTTTCACTCTGGCCTTCTTTCTTTCTTGCATAGTGTTGGGGCATTGGAAGGGAGGTAGAGAATTAAGGATAGTAAAATAATTAAGAGTGTATAATTAAGTAGAGTACAGAAATAATAAAAGCTGCTTGCTACAATAAAGGCTCTAAATACTTTCTCTTCATCTAGTTCCAAAAAGTCTCACTAACTTTTGCTTGTTTTTGGGAAAAATTTCCATCACCCATTGCCCTTTATCTTCAATTGCACCATATCTCTCATTATAATTTAAAAAAATCTGAGACTATAATTACACCATTGGTCCCTTCCCTTTCTTCCTTTCAACTTCTTCCATATAATCCTCCATTTCCAGTTCATGGCCTAATTGTTGTTACACACACACACACACACACACACACACACACACACACACACACCCTGCTCAGTCCCCATAATTCCCTTTCTAGGTTTCTCAGATTTAAGGTCTCCTAACCCTAGAATATCCCACCTGGCATAGCATCTTAAAAATCTGTTTTCAACATGGAGCTATCTTTCTTGAAAGTAAAGTCTTGATTTTTAGGCTTTCTATGTGCCAGTGTCGTGAGCCCGAGGGTTGAGACAGTTCTTTACCTTAGGTTGCCGCCACTATGGGACGTATAACCACAACTGAACCGCGAAGTGAAAGCAACAGTCTGAGAGAAGTTGATATAATTATTATAATTTATTGAATGTATTAAATATATTATTATCTTTAATAATTTAAGGAAAATCCTTCAACTCTATAATCTTAACTTCTTCCTTATACTGCACTGCACATACACAACTATAAATCAATATAGCTAAACAATTTATTCCTATAATGTAAATCCACCACATCACACTCAGAAACAATAATAATTCTACCCAATCACAAACATCACACATGAATACGACCTGGACAGAGGCGCGTTGTTAGGTCCGCCTTCAAAGCTCGATGTTCAGCGGTTCCTCATTCAAGATGTTACGCATGAGCAGACAGTCGTCTCGGGAGCGACTGCGCTGTCGTCTGTCTTTAGGTCCTAGCTTATATACTTAATTTTACGTCACACTTTCCACACCTTAATTTTATCTATCGAGGCACTCCATTTCTGGCGTCTCTTGATCACCGCGGGCAGCTACGCCCTCTTATCACATCTCCTCCAGACCTCTGAGTAAGGGTCTGTTCACAGGCTCTTTACAGCCAGCAGCTACCTTTTCCACCAACCTGACTTCTCACTCCTCTAGTTCCAAGGGGCTCTACAGGCAGACTGACCCACTGCAGCACAGGACTGGTTTTTCTCTTAGCCTTATATAAGTGAGCTCCTTATACTTCAAGTTCTAGTTCCCTTTCTCTTCAGCAATCTAAGAAGCTAGATCCAGCTTTAAGAGTATGAAAGCTGAGTTAGAGATAGAACTTTAAACTCATGGAGATGGTTAGATAGTAGAATGTTAAAGTCAGGTGCGAAATACATATGGACTGGACATTGGGAATGTATGCTAAGCCATATAATTCTCATAATTGTGGCCTAATTATTTCTATTGTTTTGTATTGTATTTATTGTTATAAGAGAAAGAGCCATTTGTTGGACTGAAAGGGGGAAAAAGATATACCTTAAACTAAAAAAAAAAAGGGTAGAGGATGGGGGGTTGAGGGGGAAGAGGGTGGAAGGGTGGGACAGGAGGGGGGAGTAGGGAGGGGATTGTGATTGAGATGTAACTTGAAGAAATAAAAAATAAATTATAAAAAAAAAGAAATTCCCTGTTGCCCTCTGCCACACACACACCTTTTCCTCAGCCGTTGGAGGTGGATGACACAGACCAGTTCTTTCCCTTCACCTAGGAGTTCTGACACTCTAGGCCAAGTCTTCTCTCCTACTGATCTTTTCAAAGCCTGAAGCTGTTTGGTTACTTCAGTCACTTCAAGATTTCTGCTGGAAGACCACTGTGGGCCCTGCCTTCATTATGCTCCGTATGGTGCCTAATGCATTTCGCAAGACGGTGTCCCACAAACCAGCCGCCTGTAAGATGTGGTCTCACCACATGGACCTCACATCTACACCACCAAAGTCTCAGGTTGAGTGCAGCTTTTCAACAACCTTTGCCCTATAATTTCCTCATGTAAAAATGTTTCTGTCAACTCGCCTGCCTTCAAAACCATGAGTGCTCTCAAAGCTGGGCCTCCTTATTCCATCACTGACACTTTTTCTTGAGCTTAAAGTTTCATTTTTTTATGTTTGCTGATCATAGTACATGGTTACAGCTCTGTTATCAGCTGCAACTCATTAACATAATGTAACTCATTATACCTTTCCTCATTTGAGTAGGGAAACATTAAGATTTTTCTAATACTAGATTTATATTTCAGCAGATGAAAAAAACTGGTCAATAAAGTACCTAATATTTAAACCTAGGCTTGAAATGTAAGACCAATTCGTAGTGTTTCATTAGGCACTTTTTTCTTTGGTTTTGAGTCAGGTTCTCCATGTAGGGAAGGGAGGAAGGTAGATGAGGATTACATGGGCTGCCATGGTCTATCCTTTAGCACACTTAAAATCTTTTCAGATGGTGACAGCCCTAGGTTATTTCTTCATATAAATAAAAACATGCTATAGTCCTGCCCTTGATTATGTTTTTTAAATTAGTATTATTACATG
Organism: Lophiomys imhausi; assembly: GCA_907164525.1. NCBI lineage: Eukaryota > Metazoa > Chordata > Mammalia > Rodentia > Muridae > Lophiomys > Lophiomys imhausi. The sequence continues at coordinate 4,220,684 of CAJQZJ010016855.1, read as the reverse complement.
GGTGAAGTGTGATTTCTGCAGTCTGTCTTTAAGGGCACCCAGACTTGATCTGCTTATTTCAATAGTGTCTCACAGAGAAGAGGGGGAGGGCTGCCATACCTTTCAGGTCCTTGGTAGGATTTCCACAGAGTGACTCGTAGATCTGGAGCTCTGACTGCAGGGATAGGGAAAGTCGGTCTTTTTCTTTACACTGTTGTTGCAGGAGGGCCAGCTTGTGCTGCAGCCTGCCAAGGAGAGGTAAGGGTTCACTGAGCCACATGGGGGAAAGAAGCTGGGAGCTAACCTTTGCCTCCGGGAATCTGGTGGGTTGGGCTGGTTATCAATGTCACTCAGCAGAGTCTCGGGCAGGCGAATAAGTTAGCCTGAAGTCAGAGAATTAGCTCCATTTGCTGGCAGCAGGGCAAACACATTACAGGCTCCCCTCTGGCTCTCCATGCTGACAGGCAGGTGCAGGGCCTCTACAGGCATAGCCACGAGCAGAGCATAGAGACAGTGATGCCATGTATCTAATGGGAAGCCGGGGATGTTCTCCTGCCAGTCTCAGATAGATGGGAACCTTTGTAACAGGATTTCATCTCTCCACTTCATGGTACAACAAAAAAAATATTCTTTTTGCCCAAAATAGAGTCCTCTTTTTGCTCCAAGTGACCAGTGAGGCAAGAATATGAAGGAAAAACTAAGCTTTCCAAAGAAGAAAACTACGTTTGGTCAATATTCCTTTTGCACTGAAAGTGGGGCTATTCTTTATCAAGGCCCTGCCTACCTGGAGTCGGTTTCCTGGAGGGAAAGCCTCTCCTTTTGGAAATGCAAAACCTCTTCCTGCTTTTCTTGCAAGTCTTCCAGAAGCTGCTGCCTCTCAGCCTTCTGCTGCTCCAGCTCCTTCTCCAGCTCCTCAAGCTGGGATCTCGAGGAGAGCAGAGCCTCCCTCAGACAGTCTACTTCCTGGGAGTGTCCTGGTGAGCCGGACACAGGGTATTTAGGTCACAGCCTAAAGCTCATTGGAAAGACAAATCCAATTGGGGGTGGTAAAGGGAAGTGTCTGTGGGTCTGACCCTGTGCTTCAGCACACCCGCCCTTGCTCTTAGGGAAGACAGTGTGTTCCTGAAGCTCTTTTCTTTTTCCTAGGCACTCACCTGCAGCTGCTCAATGTCTGCCTCCAGTCTTATCAGAGGCCAGCACTGATTTGTTTATGGCTTTTAAGAATATACTCTTTTCATCATTGTGAAAATTGGGACATTTGGTGTTGTCTGGGCATGTGACATCTGTCTGATCAAAGCTTCTTGGAAGTTGGTCTACAGGGACTCTTCCTACAAGACTGGACCTTGGGTATAAATGTACTTATTTGGTTGGTTTACTATTTCTGTCCAGTGAGGCTGTCCTACTCCCTCCCAGCATGCACTGCTAGATTAATCTCTCTGCCTTCCCCCCTCATCCATCTCCCTTAGTTATCTTCTAGCAGGGGCCTTGCCTCTCATGTCTTCTTGTATGGAACAGCTACCTTAGAAATATCTGTTCTTGTTTTTTTGCCTCCACAAGGATTCCTTCATTCTAGACTTGTCCTTTCATACATTGCTCTTAGCCTTCTAAGGGCTATTTAGTAGATATTTGTAAATAAAAATGATCTGTTACTGGTTATACATTGATTTAATCAAGTCAATTAATACTAGAGCGATTTGCCTCCCAGGCCACCTGGCAAATGATGCCCACTTATAGATGACCATTAAGTAGGGTTGGAAAAGTTCTAGAAGGCATAGAACCATGGGAGGACCACCAGAGAGCAGCCCAAGTGAGGACTGTAGGGGGAAGTCACAGGAATGGCAGGACAGGACCCAGACAGCTGCCCAGAGCTGTACTTGTCTGCAGATGTATGAGAGAATAAAGACACATATGTTTCCTGGTTTTGTGGGTCCCAGTCAGCTGTGATAAACTGATGTGACAGCTGGGTAGACAGCACTGGTCCTGGATGTGGGCGGGGTTTCAGAAGGGATAGGCTTCCTAGAGCCAAACAGTCTCAGAGCCTAGGGAGGGGTGTGAGGGCAAGGGTTGGGATCTCTTAGGGCAGCGGTTCTCAACCTTCCTAATGCTGCAATCCTTAAATACAGTTCCTCATGTCGTGGTGATCCCTAACCATAAAATTATTTTCGTTGTTACCACATAACTGTAATTTTGCTGTTGTAAATCATAATGTAAATATCTGTGTTTTCCAATGGTCTTAGGTGAACCCCCCCCCACCCCGTGAAAGGGCCTTTTGATCCCCCAAAGGAGTTGCAAACCACAAGCTGAGAGCCAACTGTCTTAGGGAGTAGCCCTTTGTAGACAGATTAGCGATATACATCCTGGATTGGTGAATTTGCATGCTGTTACATCAGTCTTCTCTTTGCTTTTTCAAGTGTTGATTGTCATGACCAGGGGGTAGACCTAGAAGGAACCGCAGTCTGGTTTTGCACAACCCACCTCTGGAAGCATGACTGAGCTGCGCCTGCAGGCTTTGGTTTTCTTCCCTTAGGGCTCTGTTCTCACTGTAGAGCTGAGGCATGGGCTCCAGGCCCTGACTGTAGAAATGGGAGGTGGATCCTGTCCCAGAAAACACACACATGTCCCATGTAATAGGCGCTTTTCCATTCCCTCAAAGATCTGCTGTGCTGACTGACCAGATATCTCTCGCCCTGCCCTCAAGGCCTGCAATTACCATGAGCACAATGCCTGGATGCTGAGGGTACATGTTTGTTTTCAGAGCATGAGTTCTTTAGGTGCACCTAGCACATGCAGTTACTGTGATTGTGTAAGAAGCTTTTCCTCCCTAACTAGCTGGGGCTGCTGCGTGAAAGCAGCAATTGCCATCCAAATGGCTACATCGTGGGGGTTGGTGCAGGTGGGGACGAATGGCCTTCTAGGTGAAGTGGGCGGGGGTGGGTCTTCATAACTGGGATTCTACTGCTTATCAATCACAAGGTCACAGAGAACCAGCCAGCTGTATACCAACAGATTATATGAGGCCAGATCTCTGCCTGAGGAAAGTCGATCTCAGAGCTCATATAGATCTGTAAAGCAGGAATAACTGCTCCCCCACTCCCACTTGATTGACTAACAATCAAGGCGCTGCCTAGGGGCTTTCCCTTCCGCCTGGACGGAGGCTGGGCCTCACTTACCGCTCTCCCGGGCGGTGGAGCTGAGCCTGTACTGCAGTTGCTCTCGCAGCCGGTCATTGACACATATGGACTCCTCCAGGCGCTGGCGCAGGTTCCGGATCTCACCTAAATGCTCTTCCAGCAGGTCAGCCCCTGCAACCAACCCAGGACAGGGCAGAAGCAGGAAACAACGCTGGTTACTGGGGTGGCGTGAGCTCTGCCAGTGGACACTCAGCCTGACCCTGATGCCCACCATGTTCTTTCACACAGGCAGCTTCATTTACTGAGAAGGGAGCTTTGTAACCACAGGTGTCCCCTTGCTAAGGAGAGCCCATGGGCCTCCATCTATGGTAAAAGGAGCTATGTATCGCTGAGAAAATAACTGACAACTCTGAGCCCAACTGTCACCTGACAAGGCATGTCCACCTCTTGGGTGTGGTTTTGGAGGGGTGACAGGGAAGGCCTTACTGCCTTTCTTTTAATCCCCTTATTCTTTCTGATAAATGACTCAACAGTTTTTAGCAAAGTCCATCCTCTCCAATCTAGAGGACGCCTAAGGTAAAAAACCACATGCCTTCAACCTCCCTAGAGTAGCTAGGGACTGATACTTGATGCTTCCCTGAGACATTTTTAGTCAGGCAGGTAGAAGGAATCCCCTGCATAGATCTAGGACCCAGAAGGACCCAGAAGAAGAAGAATGCTCAGGTTACAAGTGGACCAAACTTCTGGAAATTCAGTTTCTTACTGTGGGAGCTGAACTACACCGTGCTACTTGCCTTCTTAGTTACACCCTCCACTCCGTGTGACTGGGTTTTGTACATAGGCCATATTTGATGGGTAGAGAAGTTTTATCCTTTCTATATATTTCCTGGCTGAAGGAAGTCCCAGCTCTGTGCATTACCTGTAGGTTTGGAGTTAAGCTGGTACAAGGAGGAGCCAGAGGACAGGTCCCCAGAGACGGTCCCTTTCTGAGGCCGCATCATGTCCCACTGCCCACTGCTACCCAGGTATCCAGGTTCCAGGATTCTGCCAAGCTCTATGGTGCTCCTTGTGGGAGAGTGGGGCTGAGCAGGGTTGAGGTAGCGGGAAGAGCTGGCTTCAGGATGGCTGCTCAGCAGTGTAGATGTGGAAGCAGGAGGGACAAGGCTGACACCTAGGCAGAAAGACAGAAACACATGGGGTCAGAAGCCAAGAAGCCAGTAAGGACATTGAGACCGCTGAGAATGGAGACTAGCAGTAGACATGGGAGAAGGTCAGCACCCCAGTTCATCTCCGGGTATCAGTTAGATGAAGACTCAAAACCTCAAGCCTGACTTTCACCCTCTGCTCTTCCATGTAAAGGACACCCAGAGGCAGAGGATAATGAAGGATCTGAAAGACCCCTGTGTGCACAAAGGAAAAGCCCGTGGGCTCCACTCCTGGTTCCAACTGTTACTCCTCATGACAGAATCCAGGAAAGTTCTAGAGGTAGGAGTTATTCCAAAGTTAGGGAAAAAGAATGTGATGGGTTATCTGACTGGGCACACAAGTGGGAGTATTTGCCACCTCCCAAAACTAACCAGACAATCTTTCCATGCCTCCTTTGGGGAGACAGGGGGTATAGAATCCAGCTGGACTTTTCCAGATGAAAGAAAAATCTGGAAACTCTTTGCTCAAGCTGGGAAACTCTGTGTTTGAAAAATTGTGATCTGGACCCCCTTTAAGATTTGATGAATTACAGTGTGTCATCAACTTTAAAGCAATGGTTCTCAACCCAAGGGTCACAACCCCCTTGTGAATAAACAGCCCTTTCACACGGGTTGCATATCAGATATCTTACATATCAGATATTTACATTATGATTCATAACAGGATCAAAATTACAGTTATGAACTAGCAATGAAATACTTTTATGGTTGGGGGTCACCATAACGTGTATTAGGAAGGTTGAGGACCACTGAGTTAAAGAATCATTGAACACATTCCAAGGAGGGTGGTGGGACCTCTTCTTTCCTAGGATGATGCTTTCAAAGATCCTATGAAGCCATAGGCCCCTCCTTGAGCCCCTTAAGCAGAGGCAAGAGCCCAGGTGATGTCCTATATAGCCTGTTTCTGACCTGTCTAGGGAGTGTCTGAAAGGAGGGTCCCTATGCAGAGTTTAGAGTACTGCTTCTGTTTTTTAAAGCCCAGAACAGGAAAGAGGTGGGGATGCAAAGAGGTGCATAGGGTCATAGTTCAGATAGTGCAGAACGCTAGTTTCTTTCAATGATTATCAACACGGGCAAAATAGACAAGCAAACAGAGCCCATCATTTGCTCCAAGGAATTCAGACTCTGGGCAAGGATTAATACAGCTACAACTTCCACTAACCAATTTTTATCCTCGATTAGAACTAGTTGTCTAATTGTGCTATCTGGTAGAATCACCTGAGGATATGTAAACACAAACACACACACACACACACAGCCCTGTGCTATCATAGATAGGTATGAAATACATGTTGAGCACTGGACATTTAAGAAAGTCATCCCAGGAGATTTTAATAGGCAGCAAATTTTGAGAAGTATTGTTATAGGTCTTTGCTTCCACAGTTATGCAAGCCACTCATTAGGGTTAAAGCAGAGGAGACTAGGAATTTAAACATTTACACTTTTTAGTAGGGACTTAACAAAGACATGATTTCCTACTCTTCTCAAATCTGATGCTACCTTACTCCCAAACAAAGCAAGGATCATGGGAGGCTTTAAGTCTATTGGTAAGTGATCTGTATCCTTGTGATCCAGTTTCCTCTTATTGCACATCTAGAATCCCAGCTCTAAATCATGCAAAGACACCATACCAGGAGCTCTTAGCCCCTCACACATCTAGGAAGCTGTCATGTGCCAGTGTCCACATGGAAAAGTGATTCACAATAAATAATAAGCTCTGAGTGATAGTTTCTCGGAGAGGACCATGCCTTCAGATGGGAAAAGGAAGGGCTACCGTATTCTTTGCAAAGGCTGGGACCACCTGAACCAACACCAAGGGCCTGAGATTATGTGAGTTCAACCTGCAAAAGACCCATTTTATGAATAGGGTTCTCCTTCCAGTCTTTCCTTTTCACAAAGATATTGACAACCATAGAAAGATACAGGAAAAGGGGAGGGAGGGGAGGAAATAGAAATCAAAGGATGTTCATGCCATCTTGGCATGGGGCATATTTGTAAGTGTCCAAACTTGCTAATGAAGCAGTTTTAGGTCATAGGTACTAGCCCATCTGCTGATCTCTGAAGAGAAAGATAACATAGCTGTAAAGAATGACCAGTGTTTCCACTGGGCTCAGCCCATAGCCTAAGAAGGAGGGCATCTAAACTACCCTAGTACAAAGGTATGGGGAAAATCATACTACACCAGGAGCAGAAGACAGGCTCCAAGCCCATCTCTCCCTCTTGGCAGGTACCTTGCATCTTAGCTGCCTGTTCTAACTCCATGCACTACACAGGACTCTTGTCAGGCTCAGACAAGACCACAGTTGTGCTAGGTAAGCCCTATACTGATGTTCTGGAGAAATCTGATAACAGAAAATTTATTCTCTTAGACTTCATAGCCTACAGAATTAGAAAATTCCCCTGAAAACTTGTCGTGTTCCAGTGGATTCTGTAAATCAAGCTGTGTGCACACTGGACAAACTAGCCATTTTGAAGATTGACAAAAAATATATAAGCTGATCCATATGTGATCAGGGTCTTTACAGATATCACCTCTTGGCTGTGATCTGTGGTCAGTAAATAACCCAGGTGTGGAGAATCTTCTCTTGGTCATTCAAGCTCTGTTACAGGCACAGAATGTGATATTAGCGTAATTGTCAAACCCTTTCTAGTTGTCTATAAAAAAACATTACTACAAAGTAATTTCTTTCTATACTTAAAGTGATCACACACATAAAATCCTGCAGAGAGCCATCCAGCACATACACACAGCAGATAATTTTCTATGAACTATGCAATCACATACAATTAGCTACCTATGGAGTCAGAGAACAGAATTCACAACAGTTGTCACAGCCTGAGGTTACAGTTCTATCCTCTTACATGTCCTGTTTCCTGTTTTGGGGTACAATGAACCTTGAACAATAAGAAAGGGGGCTTTAGCCCACTGTACTTCTGAATATTGATGCTGCCCTTTGTATCTCAAATTGATGATGTCAGGCATCCAACTTAATTAAGAGCAGACTGCAGCAAGAGATATGACAGCCCCACAAATCAGTCTCCACTAATGTGGCTATAAATATATATATATTTTAAAGATTTATTTATTATGTATACAGTGTTCTGTCTGCAGGTATATCTGCAGGCCAGAAGAGGGCACCAGATTTCATTATGGATGGCTGTGAGCCACCATGTGGTTGCTGGGAATTGAACTCATGACCTCTGGAAGAGCAGCCAGTGCTCTTAACCGCTGAGCCATCTCTCCAGCCCGTGGCTATATTTTTAATAGCTATGTCACCCTGCAAGGGCAAAGCATAACTTCCTTATCCCACCTACCAATAAGCATTTCCCGGACCGCCAGGGATGCACACTAACATACTGTGTTGTGCCCAACTCTGTTAGCAGCCTGTGGGCACCGGGTTGAATCTGAATGCCTCCTGAAGCTGATGGGCACACCCAAGAGACAACAGCAGATGCGATTCAGACAAGAAGCAAGCGAGCTTTTCCCTCCTTCCCTCTGTCAGCCACCTGTGACACGCGCCTAGCTTTTCCCTTCACCGTCATCAAGCCAAAGCCATGCAGAGCCACAGCACGTGGGCCACCACTCATAAGCACACCAAGGCAGCGACAGTGCTCACTTTCTCCCAGCTGCTTCTGCAGCATCTGCAACTCTTGCTGAGCCTCAGCCAAGGACACCACCGGGGCCTCACAGCAACCAAGAAGGGGAGGGCCAGAGGGGCTGAAAGGCAGGAAGCTGGGTGGAGTTGAGTGCAGTGGTGGTGCCTGGGAGAGGCTAGCCAGCTTGGGTATGGAGTTAAAGTGAAAGCCTAGAAAGAAAAGAGTTAGGGAGAAATGAGACGTCATTAGAGAGGAAGTAAGAGAAACAGAGAAGGTAGACGGTTCCCTTCAGACGTGGGCCTGCCACGCAGCCAGCACTTGCTGTGGTACAGGCTAAGCCAGCAAGGCCAAGCGTTATTCCTGAGAAGCAGCCTGGCAGGTCTCACCTTATCCCTTTGCCAGGCTCACCTGCATATGTATATATATCCTCTCCTCAACACAGAGGCAACTGGTCACGGAGGCAAGATGGCACGATTCATTCCTACTGCATACCAATGGGGCTATGCTTATTCCCAAAGGTCCCCAGGGTGCCAGCCCTTCTCTCTGGGAAAAGACTATGTGTTCATCTTGAACTCCTTTTTCTGACTGCATCAGGATCATCCTAAGGAGGGCAGACTAGAACAAGGCATCACTCATAGGCATAGTGCGGGACTCTGGTGAGAACAAACTTTAGGAATCCAAAAGCAATGTGTTCATTCATGCGCTGAGAAATGGCCATTGGATTGTGGCTGAGATAGTGGCTTTCAAACTTGTCTGAGAAAACTATTTAATATTTGTACTAGCTTATATGAATTGACTAGAAGAATGGGCTTCATTGTGACAGGTTTATACATGTATGTGATACACTTTGATCAGAGAGAGACCCATGGTACTCATACTGTCAAAGTGATACCGCACACATCCAAACTGCCTAGAGACACATCCAGGCATCTTTTGGGAAGGCCTTGTGATGTTAAAACCCCCGAGCTTAGGCTCTTTCTGAGCTGAAAGCATTTAAGCAGGCTATCTATGCTCTGGGTGAACAGTCCTCCTTCATGATCTCCTGTTCCAGCGGTTGTTGGCTTAGACCCAGAACCACCACAGAGCCCGGGGGCAGGTGGGGAAAGGATACACACACCTCTTCCTCAAGACTGGGTTGAGTCGGGCCTCATCACACACTACCTGAAGGTAGCCAGACATGGAGGAAGGCAGGAAGTAGGAACTGGATTTTCTCTGCCATGTGTGAAGGAGAACTGTGAGTGATCAATGAAACCTCTAACAACTATGCTGAGACATGAAGGTGGATGTTCCCCTTTCACTGCCTGCGAGATATGCGCCATTCATAAATTCACTGATGGGAAAATAAATGAGCAACATTTAGCTTGACGTTACCTGCATCATTTACGGGATTAATAGGTGTGGGGATTTTTTTTTCCTGTTCTTTGTCTATTATAATCCTACAAAAATGTTGGTCTCTCTTCCCCAGGGTGCGTGAGAGAAAGAAATGAAGATGCTTATTTAAAAAGGAATAGCCAGCTAATGGTCAAAACAGGTTCACAGATCAAAGCTTATTGCAGGTTTCTTACTTTCTAATATTTAAAATCAGACACAGATGGTGAATGAGAATGGCCTCCTGATTTGTCTAGGATGTGAATGGATTTATGCTTCTAAGTTTCCACCCCTATCCCTGAAAGAAAACCAAGCAGGCCTCTAAGAGAGAGAGAGAAAGAGAGAGAGAGAGAGAGAGAGAGAGAGAGAGAGAGAGAGAGAGAGAGAGAGATATGAAGCTACTATCCCACTGGCTGTTGCATACCTGGATGCGCCTGGCTGGCCTCCTTGGGGGGATTCTGGGGAGTTGGCAAGCTCCTGGGGCTGTTGCTGGACTCGACCTTAAGCCCCTGAGATGCACTGGTTGCTGATGGTTTAGAAGACAACACAGCAGAATGACTTGAATGATGGATGGATTCTACAAAACCCATGAATGAAAGAAAATGTTTGGTGTTCTGAAGAGCATTGGAACTCAGGCCTTATATTATCCTGGAGTAGCAGGGCCAGAGGCTGGCTGTCATGGGAAGCCCCAAGGACAAGGACCTTTTTGTGATATTTATTTTTTGCTTTTAGATAGCTCGTTCAGTAAGGGACCACCATCAGGGTAGGGGACAGAGGGAGTTCAGAACATGGAAATCCTGAAGGAACAGATGTGGAAGCCCACAGGTCCTCAGGGGCCACTGTACAGAAACTGTAAAGGCATAAGGTACTCCATCTTAAAAGGAGATTCTATCAGACAGACTCGGTGAGAAGTAAAGGCTGCCCACCATCTTCTCACACAAGATTACATGTCACCAGAATTACTTGTAGAGTAAGGGGCAGAACAGGGATTCTAACCAATGGGAGCCTGTGCTTGGGGCTTGGCCCCAGAGCCATGTTCTGTTCAACCTGCTACACACCAAAATGGACTATAAGGCCTGATCCCAAGGTCTCTTCTTAGTCTAGACAGAGAAGGTACTGCTCTGACCATGGAGGCTACCTGAGTGACCCAGCGAAGGTTTCTTCTCTTCATAGTGTGTGTACTCGCTGCCTACGTCCATGTCAGAGCAGGCTTCTATCTCATCCGACAGGAAGGAGGTGCTGCTGGCAGAGCGGTGGGAGTCAGACACGGCGTGGCTGCTGGGGGGTGAGAGAGACCGGGTATCCAGCTTGGCCTGTAGGACTTCAATCACTTTCTCTTTCTCCTGTAGCTCTCTGCTGAGCCTGGTGGGGAGAGGGGTAGGCACAGGTGAAACCAAGGTCACCCAGACAAGGTAGTCTTCACCAAACCTCCAGGGAAACCCACGCAAGCCACAGCCCATTATGTATAGAATATGAGAGTAACACATCTCCAGCTGGGCATAAGTGCATGTGTGGCATATATGTCATAGGATTCTTCTTCCTCTAAGGATACTTAGTGACTCCTAAGATAGCTGTCCGTAAAACCCAGGGTAGCCAACCTTGCAGGAAGCTCACAGGGTGGGGGACAGGGAGGGAATGTAGACTTGAGACACACATGTTATGCTCATGAGTCAGACTGCTTCTAGCTTACCATGCCTGAAGCATTACTGTGGCAATGAAATTATATCAAAAGAAAAAGAAGTTGGAAAAAACAAACCAATGAGTGTTCAATGAACAAGTGAATTAATATCATTCAGTTTCCCCTCTTCGCCTGTGAACTTGGAGCTACCCTGACTGGATCCCTTTGCTAGGCTGTCTTCTGAGTTACCTGAGGGCCAGCGGTTCAAGCCCAGCTTCTTCTTTCTCACTTTTATGATCCTCTGAAAAATCAAATTTAGAAAGTAACAGAAGTTAAGTGGGTCCCACCAGGACACAGAACAGTTAATTGTGACACAAATAGGTTTGGGGAAATTATTTTGAGTATGAGACTCAAGTTATGTGTCTGTGAATGAGTATGTGAGTGTGTGTGTGGGTGGAGGGGTGCACGTGTGTGTGGGAGTGTACATGCCTGTGGAGCCCAGGGGGCAACCTTGGGTATTTATTTCTCAGAGGAGCCATTCTCCATTTCTTCCCTTCTTTTTCGAGATAGTCTCTTCCTGAACTTGGACTCACCAACTAAGCTAGGCTGTCTGTCCAGCAAGCCCAGGGGACCCATCTGTCTCTGGCTCCTTGGGCTGTGACTACAAGTGTGTGCTACCATGTACAGGTTTCTTTTATGTAGATTCTGGGGATTGAACTCAGGTCTTCTTGCTTGCAAGGCAAACACTTTACTGAGCTATTTCTCCAGTCATGAGTTATGGCCCTTTTATCAGCATAAATCAACTATACAAAAAGATGGATTTCATTATGAGACTTCCATTGGTGTACATAAGATACTTTGATCCTAAAGTCCTCTGTTGCCCATGCTTATCCCTACCCCTCCTGCTGGGCCCTTTCCTGTTCTCTAATAATTGGCCTTCTACTTCCATGCTTGCTGATGTTACTATTTTATGATTTGTCTCCTGATTCAACTTGTGAGAGAACATCTATGATAACACTTCTTTAGAGAGGTGAGACCTGACACAGTGATCACAATCATGACTTCCAAATCAGGGCTAAACCCTGAAGTATATTTTGTCTCACTGATCACAAGATACTGTCTCAGCTCTTCTCTGGAATTCTCCAGCCTCCTTGGGAGACTGGCTCCCACATACAAAGACATGTGGCCACCACCTCTTTCATATAAGCCTTCTATTTTGTATCTGAAACAATAAGTTCCTTTTCCTGTAGGTTGACGCAAACACACAATTTTCTGCCCCAATCTCCTGAGTCCTGGGATTATAAGAGTGTGTCAATATGCCTTGCTCTATGGCAATAACCCCCATGCTTGGTGCTACTTTCAGGAGTCCTGACTCAGAAATGGCACTCAAGACATGAAGGGAACCTGGATCCTGGGATAAAATGCTGTCATGGACGAGCAGTAGCCACCAGAGCCTAGGACTGTGCTGGTGGCTGACTTACTGGTGCTGAGTTTGGTGGTGAGTCTCTCCATCAGCTGACCTCCCTGGGAAAGTTGCTCCCGGAAACTCTGGCCCAGGTAATAGTCAATGTCATTGCTCCTTAGGAGGTCCTCGAAAGATTTTACCGTATCTTTTGCATGTTGGGTGAGAAGGTAACATATACCTCTCCCTTCTCGTATTTTTTGACGTAGATGCGATAGTTCTCGGGCCTGATCCTGAATCAAGGAATCATATTTTCTAATGCAGGGAAGAGGAGAGAGGGAGAATGAAGACGAGTGAACGGTCAGTTTTGGGGCTTCCTTAGAGAGCCCTCTGTGAGAACACACCTAAGGAACTCCCAGACTCAGAATTTGTACTATCCATGGAAGGTGTTTAAAAGAAAATCCTATGCTGAGAAGCTACTGCACCAAAATGTTTAGGATGCCATTGTTCTTAACTCCTCTAGGATGTTAGTCTTAGGTTCAAAACTAAACTATAAATTCTATGAGCATAAGGAAAATCTCACATTTTAAATCTCATATAGCTCCAATATGATGCTCTGTAAATATTTAGAATTTCTTAATCCTAGGCCTATCTAGGATCTTCTCTATTTTCTGTTTCAAATCCCATTAGATGCATGGGTTGCTTCTCTGCCCTGATACTGTGGCACATGGCATTCTGCAAAGATAGTAATTACGGCCTCCTATGCTAGATGCTGTCCTGCAACATGGCTTTGCCAGTCCTCCATCAGCATGGAAGGTTGTTCTCTGCACAGTTAAGTCTGGAAGGCTCTGTGACTGTGTTGACCTAGAGAACACAATGCAAGCATTGCTGTGCCAAGCCGAGGAGTCACTTTTTACCTCCCTGGCAAGACCTACTTCCTGTCCGAGGTACTAGCTTTCACACAGAAGCAACTCCACCAAAGTCCACCACACCATGAGAAACCAAAGTCAAGAAGTCCTTGAGGTCAAAATGCCACGTGAAGAGAAGCCAGAAGCCTAACTATGGATTACAAAAAAAAAAAAAAAATCCATGCCCACCATAAAAAGGCTTCAGATCACCATGGCCATAGCCTCTATCTGATGGTAGCCCATGGGAGACCCAAGTAAGTCGAGTCAGCCTAGAGAACCAGGAGAGATGGTAAAGCCACTATGACTTAGAGTGGATTATTACTTAGCAATAGATAATCAGGACAGAGGCTGAGAGGTGGGTAAGTTCACTCGATATTTTTGATTACCAATATGAAGTATTGGTAATCATGGTAACTGAAAATAGCATTGAGGGCTTAATATATGCCAGACACTACTCTAAGCATAAGTAATAGTTCAATTAAGCCCAATAACTGTCCTTTGTTGGGCTCCCTTTTCTCTTCACCTCATAGGCAAGTGAATGGACTAGGAAAGGTTGAATGGTTTGCGCAGCTCCTAAGTTGCCGAGCTAGGGTTTCAAGTCAGACGTCTGAGGCTAGTTTCGCCACTACCCTATACTACTTATATTGTTGTGTTTTTAATGTCTGTAACAGGACATCTCAGCTCTGCTGCCACCAGCCAATGTGGTGCTGGTTGCCCCTGCCCCTGCCTGCCCTCAGCTCAACCACTATTTAAACAAGTTCCCCTCGGATTATCTGGATACAGTCTCCCTTACAGCTGCCAGGGCTGCCCTGTTGCTAGTACAGACTTAGACATGGATCAAGCTGAGGGCCTGAACACTTCCTCCCTTACCCAGGCCACGAGGCAGACCTCAGCTCCTCGTCCAGCTTCCCTTCTAGTCCAGTTTTAGAGAGCTGGGCCTCCAGCTGGGATACTCTCTGGATAAGACTGTCTAGATCCTTTTTGGCCTGTAGCCCCGGAGGGTAAAAAGCTCCGTTGCCGTCTGACAGCCACCCCTCGTCTTCATCAACGACACTGTGAGGTGACCCCTCAAGGGTTGCCACGGCTCTCAGCTTCCGGGGTCTCTCCAGACTGGACGAGTAATCACTTGTGGCTGAGAGGGACCGGACCCGGCTCCTGAGGTTCTGGATGACCTTGTTGGCATTCTGTAGCTGGGCTTTCAGGTCTCTGATGTCCTTCCTCAGGGTAGAGTTGTCTTCTGGATTCCTGTGTTCTGGGAACTCCTCCTGCTTGCCCAGTCTGTTCTCCAAGGGCTTCTTTGCAGGTGGCCTGACCAAGGCAGGGTCCAGGTACCCCTGCTCAGAGCACAGCCCTTCTATGAGCACCACCGGCCTTGGGTTATTGAGCTCCTCACACTCTGCAAGAGACAAAAACATCTTCCTGAAGAGAAGCTGGATGTGCTGCTGCAGCTGCTCTGTTGAGGGAAGCAGGTTGGTCACACAAACAAGTACTGGGGTAAAACCTGGAGCAGTGCTTTCCTTAGGTCTGGCTGTACGCTAGGCGTTCACATTTAGCGTTTCTTACTGAATAGCCCCGGGGAGCAAGGAACAGCCACTTGTCATCTTGTTGGCTGGAGAACCCAAAATTCAATGATGGGTGGGAGAGTGGGTAAGCTAGTCACAGACCACGCAGGGCACACAGAAGGCCAATAATTCAAACCCTCCAGTGTCCTGTGGCCTTTACACACAAGCCAGTCAGCGCCACTTAAATGAGACATTAACAAAGCCCTGTACATGTAAAATAGCTGCAAGGACGGAAGAACAAACTACTTCTACAGTGTCCCCTAAAGATGCTATAATTCAAAACCATTAGGTTGCAACAGCGTGGAAAACAGGAAAGTAAGATCTTCCAAACGAGTCAGGGTATTTATCAGCACAGGCTGCGCTGGGGTGGTGGCAGCCAGGGTGACAGTACTAGTCAGCGTCTTACTAGCAAAATGCTGCTCAGAGTGTCTTATTAGAGCTCACTCACTTCACTGATGTGAGTGTCCCGTGGGTTGGATGGTTGCTTTACTGCCCTCTTAGCAGATGAGGAAACCGGGCTCAGCGAAGCCCCTAAAAGGGTCTGTACCAAGGAGGCTGGTGTCAGATGCCTGTTCCTAACTGCCGCACTGTGCTGCCTCAGCTTCACTTCTGTTGGAATCCTGGGGTTGGTTCCTAACGCTCCTTTGTGAGTGAAAAAAAAAAAAAAAAAAAACCCAAACAAACAAAAAAATTCTGTTCTAAACTTACAGGTTGGGTACACATTAAAGCTCACAGGTCTCTTCCCTAATAAATAGACCTAGGTATAATTTTTTTCTATATTATCAGTTGGATTGATTTTTTTTTTTTTTACATTTTTATTCAAACTGGTAGCCTCATTTTGAAGAGTTCTCCCAAACTTCCTATCCTTCCTTCTCTGGTCCTGGGTCTCCTTCAGCCAGTTTCCTTGACCTCTACACTACTCAGGATGGGTGGGTGTGGCCTAAGACATCCAAACTCAGCATGTGACTCCAGGGAGAAGGTGGCCCCCACACACTGTGTGCTTACCAGGGCTGGTGGTCTCCTCCCGCTCAGCCTCAGTCTCACTTCGGCCACAAGTCTCATAACCCAGGTCTTGAAAATCTACCTGGATCTGCTTGCTGTCCTGTTTCACCAGGGACTCGCCTGTGTTCAGGAAGAGACAGTGAGTGTGGAGAGCTGTGTGCATATCAGAAGAGATGTCTGGGGGAAAACTTTTCCCCAGCTTGGTGACAGTTGACTTCCTTGGCTGGCTTCACACTCTCTTTACGATAACAGTATGCTCTGCCAGCAGGTCTCCCTGAAAACCCTTGCCGTTAGTGCATTTTACTTGCCAAGTTCCTCATTTCTATTGTATTCTAGGTTACTGAGTTTTCTAGTAACAGGAGGAAGGATATTATAATATATAGCTTGATTGTTGCTACCTGTACACAAAAGATCAGACTGCTCTGCCTTTTTTGGTTTTGTTGTATGGATATTGAATCAAACTTCTCTGTACTAAACATAACCTGTTTTCTGGATATATAAAAAAGGAGCTGCAAAATAAAGTGTGGGCTGCAGTATTAACTGGCAGATCTCCCGATCCAATCTTTTGTTTCTTAATTCTTCTCAATCCTCACGCCTTCAGTCAACGTCCCATGGTCCTATCGGCAGGCTCCAGCAAGTGAGTATTATGTCTGGACATCAGACATGTTCCCTCAACCTCAGTGGCACACTTGTTTAAGGCCAAGAAGTCAGAGGCAGACTGGGAGAGATGCTTTTTGGACCCCAATGGGAGAAGATAAAGCCTGCCATGAGTAGTAGGCATTCCACCCCATCTGAACAAGTCTGTGCTTGCCATGGAGGGGCTCTCTTCTGAAAACCAAGGCTTAGTTGAGACTAGACATGGGCAAGTCAGGATCTGCATGCTACCATGTCAGGAAGCCCTAGTGGAACCATTAGGCCCCTATCCACAAGATCTTAATTTCAACGGAGCTGAAGTGATTAGTAGTCCCAAGACATATGCCCACCCCCCATCCAATTAGGTAGCACTATATTGAATTAACCAAAATTAAACTTTGTAAGTTCATGTGCCCAATATCTGTGTGAATAAAGAGTACCCCCCCACTCAGGGCAGCAATTTCCCTAGGATCATGCTGATTCTAGGGGGGCAGTGATGATGGGATTTGGAAGACTCTGTCATGGTGTTGCGGTGCAAAGAAACCATCATGTGGAGAGTCGAGTAAGACTACCGACAGCCCGGAGATCAGAAAGCCCAGATGTTAGGCTGTTTCCTTCCTGTATTTTCACCGTAGCTTTAAAGATATGTTTATTTGATGTGTGATGAGCGCCTTGCCTGTATGTACATATGTGTGCCGTGGGTATGCCTGGTACCCAAGCAGGCCAGAAGAGGGTGTTGGATGTCCTGAACTGTACTCACAGAGGGTTGCAAGACACCTGGTGGGTGCTGGGAACCAAATGGGGGTCCTCCGCAAGAACAGCTGGTGCTCTTAATCCCTGAACCATCTCTAGCCCCTCACTTTAAAACCTTGTTTTCTTCCCTTATTCTTTACAACCATCTACAGATTGGAGTGAAATGTTCAACACCACGATTCTAAGACTGTAGTCATGGCTGGAGTGTTCACAGGTTGGGGTAGAAAGATAAAATCTGAGAAATGGGTGACTTCATGGGGAGAAGGCACCTTGGTGACGGTGAGCTGGTGACACTCACTGAAAATGGCCCTGTACTTCTCCAGCTGGTTTGCCTGGGCAAACACGGTGGCTTCTGAGATGAGCAGCTTCTCCTGGAGATCTTGGTACCGTTGTCTGCACTGGGCCAGCTGGGAACGCAGGTTTTTGGTGGACCCTGGTAAGCTAAATTCTGGCTGATGTCCAGAGTCTTTGGCCTGGGACTTGTTTTCCAGCTGTGAAAAGACCCAATACAAGGATCAGGACACTCGGGCGTCACCTTCTATGTGGTGACAGCCACCTCTCTGAATGCTGTGGGCTGTGCACACTCATGTGATTGCTGCAGCCATTTTGGTGACATTTGGAGAGCCCCTGCTTTCCAGACAGAGCTCCTGGAGTGCTGGGATAAGGTGATATTCTTCTGCAGCACTGTAGCACAGTGCCTGTCAAGTCTCTAGAACAGCCTGTTGTAAACATTTACTCAATGGTTTCACTCCATCCTCTCGGTCCCCAGGGGCCTCCTCAGAAGCCTCTGAATTCTCCATTTTACTGAATCTGAGGCAAAGTTCCTTCCCTCAGAAGGATACCACAGATACTCCAAAACCACGGAGGAAACAGCAGTGATAAGAAGATGGCATTCATAACATTTGTCTGGGCTCCGTCAAGAACCAGAACATCCAAACAGTGTGGCAATTATATCTCATGAAAAGCCACCATGGCCAGTTGGTTGGTGGTGGTGCAAGCATTTAATCCCCTGGGATTAAATCAGGAGGCAGATCTCTGAGTTTAAGGCCAGCCCGGTCTAAAGAGTAAGACAGCAGGGCTACATAGAGAAACCCTATCTTGGAAAACAACAAACAAAACAAAACAAACAAAAAGTCATTATGTCTGAACATTCTCTCCGACACAGTGAGTACCTGGAGGGCACTTCATAACTCACTGCCAGTGTGTAACCTGGAATTAAATGCTCCGAACCACTCATGACAGTGCAGAACCCTTTCTGATGCTGAATGGGCACCTGTGATTACAGAGCCCTGCTTGTGGCATAGAGGCATCTTCCCCACAACACTTCCTGACCAACCTGGCAGAACAGTTTAACGTAAAGGCTAAACTTCCCAGACCTTCTTTGGGTTTTTCACCTCACCCTTGCCCTCACTTACTTGGTGGACACCCACTGAGGGCGCCGCCCCAAGACTGAGGTTCTGGGATCTGGGGCCAGGCCTCGCGGTCTCCTGCTCTGGGTGTTGATGCCTCCCTGGGGAAGGCAGGCCCGTGTTCATTCTGTCGACCTCCCTGGCCAGGCGCAGGAGGAACTCTGGCATCTCTTTACTGTTCCCTGCCGAGCTACTCAGGACCAGCTGTTCTTTGAGGAGGTTGATGATGTTGTAGGCGTTCTTCAGCTTTCCCTGTACTTTCCTGAACTCAGCCTGAAGGCTGTTCTCGTTCAGACCCCCTTTGGCAACCACAGTTTCCACTATCACCTCGCCCTTCTCCTTGTCTTCTTCGACTTCCCATCCATCAGACATTGCTTCTCCCATCTGCTCCTTCAGCTCTGCGTTCTCGAGGCAAAGGCTCAGCATGGTGTTCCTGCAAGGAACACACAACGAGGGGCCAGGTTTGGCAGGATCTGCAGCTCTTCAAGGACCTTTCTACCCACATCTTAGTACATGATGCACTCAGAGCCATTCAAGTCCATACATAACTGAATCTCAGAGACCAGCGGCAAGCCCTCATTTCATACATACAGTGAGGGAGCGTGGAAGAATGGCCTTACAACACATGCTTCCATAGCCATTTGGTGGCAGCATTACTAAAAGAGCATAAAATGAAGCCCAGTCTATTTTTCTTTTCTTAGCCACATGGTCTCACATGCTTTAATATTCAGTGACCTCTGGAATATACAAGCAAACTTAAAATATTAAGTTTCTTGACAATACCAAATTTGTGATCATGGATTTTTTATCATTTCCTTAATTATTACCAGTTTTAAATCACTGAGTGATAAATTGGGGCTCAGGAATACATAAAAATAAGTAATACCAATCATAACTGTAATAAAAATGTAGTTATTTCATTATTTGCCACATCTCTGGTCCATACAAGAGGAAATGAACTTCCAGACACCAGATACTGTGTTTGTCCTGCAGCATTACTAAAAGAGCATAAAATGAAGCCCAGTCTATTTTTCTTTTCTTAGCCACATGGTCTCACATGCTTTAATATTCAGTGACCTCTGGAATATACAAGCAAACTTAAAATATTAAGTTTCTTGACAATACCAAATTTGTGATTATGGATTTTTTATCATTTCCTTAATTATTACCAGTTTTAAATCACTGAGTGATAAATTGGGGCTCAGGAATACATAAAATTAAGTAATACCAATCATAACTGTAATAAAAATGTAGTTATTTCATTATTTGCCACATCTCTGGTCCATGCAAGAGGAAATGAACTTCCAGAGACCAGATACTGTGTTTGTCCTATTCACCCTGTATTTCTGGGACTGCCACACATGCCTGCCACATAAAAAATCTGTCTTTGTTGTAGTAATAAAACTGACTAAACTTAGAACACTGAACTAGAATTCAGACATTCAGACACACACAGAGTGTGTGCATGTGTGTGCGAGCAGAAGTGTGTGTATGTGTGCGTGCATAAGTGTTTGCCTGTGTATGTGTGCATGTGAACCCATGTGGAGGCTGGAGGTTGATATCTTGTGTCTTCATCTATTATCTCCACGTTATCATTTGAGGCAGGTCATGATCGCACTGAAACTCTACAGTATCAATGTGTTTTTCAGCATCAAAAAAAATTCTCCTTACAGCCCAAGTAGCCAATACATCAGTACTTGTCATTTTTATAATTTTCGTGAAATGGCAAAGATTATTAAAGTTGCAATTCCATGATTCAACGGTTCGTGCTTCTGAGAGGGAGCTGAATGGGAGAGGCAGGTCTGTGGAAATGTGCCTCCAAGGCTTTCCCAGTTCTCTATATAGTGGTGGAACTCCCTGGGCAGGTGACTACAGGGCTTGACCCAGAAGGCCTGCACCCACACACCATCCATAGAGTCTGCCCATACATATACATCTGGGCAGTAATAGTGAACATTATTATACTGAATTAAGACCAGCTTTCTTTAGGAACAAAAATTACTAGTCCTCCCTAATCCTACTAACTTTTCTATTAAAAGTATATAGAAACATGAAGGCATGAAGCTCGCGATGTGGATCACTCTGCGGCAGCACCAGCATCTTGGGTGTAGCAAGGTGAGTGCTTGGCCGTGATAGCCCATGATCTGGGGAAAAGCTGGGACATACCTGATGTGAGACACAGAGGAGAACCCTGCTTCCTCAATCTGAGCCTTTAGCTCCTTGAGTTCCGCCTCAGCTTTTATCTTCCCCTCTAAGTGCTGGTGGATTTCAGCCCTCAGGTGGAGCATTTCCTCCTGAAGACACCTGTTACTGTCCATTCCTACTGGGGAGGAGGGCTGAAGACATTCGTTCTGGGTCTCCATGGTCGCCAGGCTTTTTTCCAAAGCCACCTTGATGAGCTGAAAGAGAATCGTGGTTTAAAGAAGTTAAGCCACTGAAGTGGACCTGAGAACACAGTTGAGGGCAGTGTACTCCTAATGAAAACAAAAGACAAAGCTGTCATAAGGACTCTGGGATTGGTTTGGGAAGTGAGGACACACGAAGTTGAGTAGGAGGGAGTTGCTATCAGAAGAAGACAATCCAGAGAGGGTGAGAAACACACGCACATCCACCCCGAATGCAAACGAATGGGCTTTAACCTGGTCTAGCAGATGTCAATATTACGATGGCTCTCTTCATCAGCGGTAAGGTCCCTGATAGTCTGCCTCTAAGTCAAGGTACTTTATTGGCTCTAGAGCCCTGGAGCCTTGACAGTGAAGATCATGGCTCAGGATGCCAGGGATCAATGGCTAAGCCCCTGCTTGCAACTCAAACTCCAAAGAGGGGATGGAAGACTCAAAGTGCTCAGCAAACAGCCAGCAGCTAGTCCCTAGAATTCAAGTATGTAGATTCATACCCTACAATTATTGAGGGTTTCAAGGGAGATCACCCTCGTTTTCCATTTTAATCATCACCCTTGTGACAATGCTGTTTGCTAAATTTTCTCTCAAAATCAAAATCAAAAGCACATGAGAAGAAAATAAAGTAGAAAATTTCACAATGTTGTTCTTCTTAAAGATTCTTTTGAAGTCACTCCTAAATGTTTTGTTTAAAACAGACCTTAAGGTGCCTTTTCCAAGTGGCAAATTGTGAGTGTTTAGATTTTTCTTATTATGTACACTGGGCTGGGATTATCTCTAGCTGTTTTCTACACTGTTAAAATGGTATTAATACAATTCAAACTCTGAGTGTGATAACCTACATAGAACATGACTACTTTAATATAAGGGTTTCCTCTTCCTCCTTCCCCACTCCTTATATTTTGAAGCAGGGTCTTGCCTTATAGCTCATTTTGTCCTCAATCTCTCTAGTAGCCCAGGCTGTCCTTGAACTTTTGATTTTCCTGGCTCATCCTCCCGAGTGCTAGGTTTACAAGCAGGTGCCACCTCTCAACAGCACTCTGCATACTTCCCAGTCACATTGGCTTCTTTTCCCTCTCAGTGACACCATTTGGAAATGATACTCAATTTCAAGTCAATTTTGACTCTCACTTTCCACCCCTCCCACACAGTAATTTCTGTGTCATGCTGTTTTCTTTTACCTCTATTAAGATTGTGAATCATGTTTGTCACTTATAAATTTCTTCTGGTTATACAGAATCATACATATCCCAATTACAAAGCCATTTAAATCGTTAATGAACATCTCTATATCTTAGAAAATTGGGAATAATTCTACCTCAAGACCCAGCCATACTCCTCTTGGGCATATATCCAAAAGATTCTAAATGTAACCACAAGGACATTGCCTGAACAATGTTCATAGCAGCTTTACTTGTAATAGCAAGAAATTGGAAGCAACCCAGATGTCCTTCAACTGAAGAATGGATAAAAAAAAAACTGTGGTACATTTACACAATGGAATACTACACAGCTATCAGAAATGAGGAAATCATGCAATTCGAAACCAAATGGATAGAGATAGAAAAGCTCATCCTAAGTGAGCTGACACAGTCCCAGAAAGATAAACATGGTATGTATTCCCTTATAAATGGATATTAACCATACATCACAGGATAACTATCCTACAACCCACACACCCAAATAGATAGGAACCTAGCATATCTAACCTAGGAAAAATTTCACCCACCAGTGAGTCATGGAATCTGCTGTAGGTTAGTGGAACACCACACCCTAGATGGTGTGCCTTATCAAGCTCCAGTACAAGTGGAAGCTCTTGGCCCTCACATGACAGAGGATCTGAGGGAGTATAATATGTGAGGGCCCACCTCATCTGAGGAGAAGAAGAATACCACGTAGAGGAACAAGGAGGGTAGGAGGGAGGGAGGGAGGGAAGGAGAGAGGGTGGGAGAGAGGAAGGGAGGGGCCAGGAGGGGAGGAGGGAGGAAACTATGTTCTAGAAGTAAATAATGCTTTTTAAAGAAAAGAGTTAATAAGCTTAAAAATATAATAAAAATACAATATAAAATTTTCAAACTATAATTTACCAAAGGTATACTTGCCTTACTGACATGAAAGGAAAATGGTCTTAATTTCAGATTAGAATGTTAGACTGCAGGTGGCCACATAGATTACACAAACTTGATTGCAGCATAAAAGTTTGTTTGTTTGTTTGGTTTTTTGGTAGATGTATAGGATATTTTCATGGTTTGGCATTAAAAAGCAGGTAACAGGTTTAAAATACTGTAAATAAATTAAAGGTTACTGATGTTCAACCTGGTTTTCTAAACCTCCAAGAGTTGAAAAATTTGGAGCTAAGGTAAAATACATGAAATGTGAGGTGTTAGCCCATGCCTTTAACTCCAGCAGAGACAGGAGAAGAACTATAGAGTTAGTTGTCTTATAAATTCTAGAGTTACAAGGAACAGGGTGGTGATGGTGCACACCCTTAATTCCATCATTTGAGAAGAATACACCCTTAATCCCAACACACTAGACAACACACTAGAGACAGAAATCAGCAGATCTCAGAGCTCAAGGTCAGACTAACACAAAACAAACTCTAAATAGAGAAAATGTTGGATCCAGGGGTGGTTGAGCACATCTTTAATCCCATCAATTGGGAAGTACATGCCTTTGATCCCAATACTTAGAATGCAGAGACAGGGACAGGATTTGGAACGATTTAAGTTTAAAAGCTACTTATAAAAGGTATGCTGAAATTCAAACAAATTGTCCTTTGATATCTCAAAATATATACACTAAAGGCTTGTTTAGCTCCAAAATATCAAAATAATTTCTTCTTTAATCCAAATTGAAAGATAATACTTTTTATATTGTCAAAAAACCAAATTTGCTCCAGGAAAAATATTACCTGACCCCCCCCCCCTAAAAGTAATGTCCCAGAGTTAGGATTAGGGCAGGGCTCTGTTCTTATCTTTCCAGGAGATTTAAAGCATCCATCCATGGAATCCAGGGACAACTGGACAATGGAAACCTCAGAAGAAAACAGATCAGACACCAAAGAAGACAAGTAGCCCAGACGATCCAGCCTTGCAGACTTCCTCAATAGCTGTTTCCTCAAAAGTCTACAACCACAACTCAAAATTGCTAAGATTGTTCAGCTCCACAGACTGCTCCAGCCAGAACTCCAGTAAAGCCCTGAAGTTCAGCTTCTGTCTACAAACTTCTTAGGACATTTAAATAGCTGAGCACAAAAGGACTGAACATCAAATGATTCTATTTCATTTTTAACCATTTTTCCATTCTTATTTGGGCCCCAAACAGGTTTACTACGTCCCAAATCAGCAGGAAGTCATTTTAAGAGAGCGACATCCCATCCCCAGAAGGTGGGGAGGGTGTTTCCCCCCACTTGGTTATTTGATGGATAATAGAAAATTTTGTTATCTAGAGGAAGAGACTACAAACTGTTAAATGGGCTTGTTAAATGGGTTTTGGAGGTTAGACCCAGGGACTTCTCTCTTTTTCTTTTCTGTATCCTTCTTTCTCTCCTCTGTAGGAGTGAACAGACTTGAGAAAAAATGGGACATAGACATAATATAGGAAAGATCAAGAAAAAAGGACAGATTATTGAATATTCCCTTATACCTTTGTATATTGATACAAAATTAATATTATATCTGGCCACAATGGTATTGACTCTTGTGTATTGATGCAAAATAAGATTGTATTGGGCTACCTAGGTATTGATCTTTGTATATTGATACAAAATTAAGATTATATTTGGCCACAATGGTATTGACCCTTGTATATCGATGCAAAATAAGATTGTATTGGACTACCTAGGTATTGATCTTTGTATATTGATACAAAATTAAGGGTAACACTTTTTATAGGTACAATACCTATATTTTTATAGGTATTGTACCTATAAAAAGTGTTCGATTCAATATTAATGCTTAAAAATGAAATGTGAGGTTTCAGCCTTTTGTTACCAACTGTTATAAACTGTTTAGGATAATTAAGAAATGCAAACTAAGCCGGGCGGTGGTGGCGCACGCCTTTAATCCCAGCACTTGGGAGGCAGAGGCAGGCGGATCTTTGTGAGTTCGAGGCCAGCCTGGTCTACAAAGCGAGTCCAGGACAGCCAGAGATATTCAGAGAAACCCTGTCTCGAAAAACCAAAACAAAAAAACAAACAAACAAAAAAAAAGAAATGCAAACTAATAGTCATGCAAGCTTGTCATTTTGTTAGGTACTATGACAGTCTATCACAGTTATTTTCTAAGCTAATCAGAAGTCAAATTGCTAAGAGACAAGCAACATTTGCTTATCTAATATAAGAGATAGATAGGGCATCTTCAAAAACCTCAAGAGATCTGCAGAATATGGCATTCAAAGATGTTTTCTTAAGATTTTTTGATATTGAGACATGTCAGCTCCTGACAGCACCCCCTATTCTACTCCAAGTAGATGAGCATCGAAGAATCTCCAGTGGGAGATGGTTGAATTAGTGGCAAGCTTATCTCTTGGCAAGAAAAACCCCTTGCTTCAACTGTAGACAGACTGCTGTCCAAAAAGGACACAACTTGGAAGCAGGTAAGTTGACAATCTAACTCCGCCAAGACAGGGTAGGCAAGTCCTTCATAATTTCTACTCTACAATCAATGTCTGTCAGAGAAATGGGGCTAAACGGCTGAAGATTGATGCTGTAATGTATGGAGACAAAATGGGAACTGTCCAGGCAGCCACTGGTATGTCATTTCTTAGTTTTTGAAACTGCGGGCCCTGTACTTCCTATATAATCAGATATATTTATTCCTCTCAGGTCTCTGAGGTGGTTGAAGAATAGATAGCTAGAGAATCATAGTTAAATTTTGAGTTGTTTAGGAATCAAGAGGGTGTTCTGGATCTAAGAAGATGTTTTTAAAATTGTGATGCAAGTTAGTATGAAAGCTGAGTTAGATATAGAACTTTAAACTCATGGAGATGGTTAGATAGTAGAGTATTAAAGTCAGGTGCCAAATACATATGGACTGGACATTGGGAATGTATGCTAAGCCATATAACTCTCATAATTGTGGCCTATTTATTTCTGTTGTTTTGTATTATATTTATTGTTATAAGAGAAAGAACCATTTGTTGGACTGAAAGGGGGAGCTGTTGGGGGAAAAGATATATCTTAAACTTAAAAAAAAGGGGGGAAGAGGGTGGGAGGGTGGGACTGGAGGGGGGAGTAGGAAGGGGATTGTGATTGAGATGTAACTTGAAGAAATAAAAAATTAATTATAAAAAATGAACATCTCTATAAACCATGTAGTGATTGCCTGACTAGAGATGATTCATTTAATATTATATATATATATATATATATATATATATATATATATTACATTTACTTAGGTTATTAACATATTGAATAGACTAGGACCCAGAGCAAAATATATGGATCTATGATTGACAGAGCAGCTTGGGTGGTCACAGAGCTGCTGACTTTCACTATTCCTCATAACAAAGCCAGGTCATACCTATACTGCAGGCTTATGGTAGCATTCATTCACAGCATACACGTAATGGCATTTAGTACCACAGTAACCAAAATTGTTGAGTGATATGCAGCCATATAGAAGAGAGTTACAGACACAGCTATTCAGTTTTTACTCACTCAATCCCATCTGGACTTTGTGAGTCCAGCAGAGACCAGACTACAGACATTGTCTGTCTCTAAGACTGCTGCCAGGAATAGTCAGCTGGTGTCATCTCTACATGTACCACTTAGCATTTGTAACAACAACAAAAAAGGATTGGTTATTGGACAGGATACTTTTGAAGGCTTATAAACATAACCTTCACTTAACTGTGTGCTGTGCCAGAAATAGTAGCCCATGTCTATAATTCCAGCACTTGGGAGACTGAGGAAGGACTGGAAGCAAGGCTAGCCTGGGCTATATAGTGACACCATTTCAAAAGCCCCCCAAATAATGAACAGGTAGACAAAAATTAATAAGTAAACTTTGTGATTTTACCTCTCAATATAAACTATTCGCAACAAACATAACTAAAATCATCATTAGACTTGAATATAGGCACAATACTCACTTTTTTCTTAACCTTGAGTGTTATTTATGTTTAAAAATAGTATCCAGTCCTAAGGAGGTCTATCCATTGACAAAATACCTTCCTGTGTGTGTGTTTTATTCAACTGGTTTCAGTATTCCTGTTTTCTTTCATTTTCTTAAAATTTTTTAAAACATTTATCTATTTATTATGTATACAGTGTTTTGTCTGCAGGTATGTTTGCAGGCCAGAAAAGGGCACCACATTTCATTATGGATGGTTGTGAGCTGGGAATTGAACTCAGGACCTCTGGAAGAGCAGTCAGTGCTCTTAACCTCTGAGCTATCTCTCCAGTCCCATTTTCAATTAAAGGGAAACATTTTTGACTCATGAAATACGGAACCAGAAGAACCTTAAGGTTCATCTGGTTTGATTTCCCATTTTAAAGTAAAAAAAAAAAAAATCATTGTAATGACTTACAGACACAGAGTTGTCCAATCTTATGATCTGGTAATATGGTATTATAATCTACAAATTTTCAGGTCAATATTCATAGCTATTCTGGGACAGTTGGGGGCACAGGTTGAAGATATCTGGTAGAGACCTGGCCATTGTCTAGCCTAATTTGAGTTTTCACAGTTCTGAAAAAAAAATGTATGTTTGTTTTGCTAACTTTATCATTTAAATACAAATGTGTGAAAAGTGATTAGGATCTAGACTCTTCATTAGCTTTTTCTATCTATGAACATCAAATATTCCCATTATTTTCCTCAAATAAAACTCATATCTAATGTGTATGATACTAGTGTGACTCCTTTGGGTCAGTTTTTATATTATCATTCTTACTTTTTTGTTCTTTTCATACCACCTAACTCACTTGTGCAATTGCTTCTATACAATTTAACTTTTAAATGTTTCATAGACCTACTTCAGATATGCACTTTTGCTTGAATGGAGCTGTTTTGTTTTCACTTTCTTGCTTCGTATTTCTCACAGGGAAGGTCAATTTTCAGGCAATATTAAAGATATTAAGAATCATCACTTGTCAAATAATCAGTGTCAGTCATCATTAGGAAGAAAGCTACAAGCACAAAGAGCTATCACCTCATGTGAATTAGAATGCCATTGTATATATTTTAAGAAAGACAACGTGCATGAGGTAATGGGCTCTCTTCTTATAACCACAAAAAAAGAAGGAGGAGGAGGAAAAATGAGTAGGAAAGAGTATCTGTAGTTAGGAAGGTTATTAAAAACAAAAACCAAAACAAACTAGACAGAACTTCTATACAACCCAGGATTTCCACTTCTGGGTATACTGAAGCTGAGATCAATATGTAAGCCCATGTCAGTATCCCTTTCCAATGCTACTCACACATGCCACACTATAGAGTCAATCTGGCTGTCTAGAATGTTCGAGCAAAGAAAATTACATATAGTGAGAAACTGTTGAGTCTTAAAAAGAGGGGATATCCTGTGATTTGCTTTCTCTGGAGAAGATTAGCCAATGTGAAATAAAGCTGCTCCCAGAAAAGCAAATACCACACTGTCTTCCTGCATGACTTAAATGTGGAATCTAGCAAAGCTGAGCTAGCGGAAGTAGGAAGAACGGCTGGGGGCTACCAGAGCTTGGTGTGGGAAGGAGGAGACAATGCAGACTTGAAAAGTCACAAAGCTTCACACAGACAGAAGAAATGGGCTTTGACAGCAACTGTTCAACATGGTAACTGTACTTAGCATTAAGTATATTTAAATAACTAAGTAAATTTCAAATATCTCACCATAAAAAATAAAAGTAGGTGAGCTATGTATTAATGAACTTGGCTTAATCATTTCAGTATAAATGTGTATATCAATTCATCACACTGTACTCCACACATTTAACAATGGTTTGATAACAACATATTATAATTTTAAGAAAGCTTTTCGCAAAGAAAAGGTCAGATTTAGTCTACTGACCTCTTTGCATTTGGAACTTGAGTGCTGATGAACTTTTCTGCAATGCAGATATTCAAATGAAGTGCAATGACTGACAGCTCTTCAGTCTACTTTGTGGGCATCTCCTAGGCATTTATTACAGACAGACCTTACATCTTTTTGAGATCAGAATCTGTGGGTAATATCTAGGGAAGATTACTATCACGACCAGCCTTTCTGGGATAAGTGACTTCTTAGAAATGAAGAAACAAACTTGCTTTCTTTGATTCTTGCCCAGAAACACAGAGCCCGACAAATTTGTTAAGGAAAGTGTGTGTGTATGGGTGAGTTAAAAAGGGCGTGTGGAGTCAACAGTAAGGTTTATCTCCCAAGCACACCATAAGGAAGAGCGAAGAGGCTAATCTTAAAAGGACCACTTCCCTGGAAACAAGCAAACAAACCTTCAGAATCTGGACACATGGTAGTTATGGCAAAGCAAGCTTTATTTAATTGGTAACAGGACAGTCACAACTCAAAACTCCACAACAGATGAAGTGAACTCACAGCAGCTTCATTTACAATGATGTCATACACCAAGGTTCTTCCAACTCAAAGCTGGAAATCAGTTTTCAGGAAAAGGTGATAGGAAGAAAATGGTGCTTACCCCAACGATTCCTCATCCAGTAGGCATACATGTCTGTTTTTCAAGAATAAAGCCCTGATCTGAAGGTTTGCTAACTCATAATTACACTGAGTACTTCCTATGCCAAATACAAGACAAGCACTGTATGTGCTGGAGTGAAAGTCTTCTCCAGGGTAGGTGTAGAAGGTACTGACCTTCTCAAAGTAGACTCCGGTCATCTTCTCAGTGTGAGGCTACAGGAAAGAAGGCTGGGGGAAGAAATGACTTACAAACCAGTTTGCCTGCAAGACTGGTAGCACCAGGAATAATAGAGTACAGCAGTCCAAGAATTTGATGCTCATATCGGTGTCTTCTGATTATTTAATCTGAAGTTATTCCTGCCCCACAGCTGTTATAACCACTCTGTCCAGCCAGCATCTCAATCTGCTTTAGAGTAAACTTCTGTTTGTCCTGCAAATTCTCTCACAGGAAGGGGCAGAGACATCTCTGCACCCAGGCTGTGGTGTATGTAATTAAAACTGCAGCCCACTAGTCAGCGGGGAGGACTCAGAAGAAGCAAACAGAGAAGTGCAGCTAATGCAAAATGCTGGGGGAGGAGTGAACGGTGGTCATGTTTACAGCAACAGAAAGGAGATCTTGATAGAAAGTAAAGAAACTCAGGATGATGTCTGCTATCCCAGACAAACTCAAGTCCTCAAGAGCGCAAAACAATGCCACATCCTATTCAGTTAATGGTCTGTTCACTTGGCCTCTTCTTATTGGTTTCATGGAGGTCTCCTCCTTTTCTCGAATAGGAAATGTACAGGCAGACTCAGGAAACCTCAATTCCCCTACAAGTATTCCTAGTATCCCCAAGGGAGATATCAGTAGAAAAGCCCAGATTCTTTCTAGCAGTGGTCCTCTTTCTCTGCAACAACTTAAGAGCCACAGGCATTTAGAGGATGCGATTGTTGAATGTCATTGGGCAAAGCAGAGACACTCAGTTCCAATGAGTGCTAAGATCACTCACGGTGACTTAGCCCCTGAGGTCCAGGGCATTCGCGCTTGGCCTTATACCTTCTCTAATGGTAGGTCAGTACCAAATTCTGCGGCTTGGCAGGACTGGCTAATGGGTAGCCTGTCAGGCCACACAGCAAAGCACTCTTCTATTTCGGAGAGAGAGAGATCCCTGCTTTGGAGGCATTCCAATCCTCTGGGAGTTTCTCAGACAGTACCCTTGTCAAGCAGGCCCTAGGCCTTGCCATCGCCCCAGACAGCCCTTCAATGTCTCCTTGTCTTCTGTTTTGTGTTTCAGTCATAAGAGCCAAAGAGGAAAGGCGTCCATTGTCATGTAAATAAAAATTCTTCTGAGGCTAAAGCTACAGACAGTAAATAGGGACAAAGGTATGTAGGTAGGGATAAGAAGCAGACATAAGAAATAGAAGTAGTAAAAACGAGAACAGAAAAAGAGAGAGGAAGAACAGAGAGCAGAGCAGAAGGTGGGTGACATAAAAGATGTCTTCTCATTCCCAGCACAAGAAGGCTGAGGGTGAGAATCAGATCCGGGGACGACTGGGTGCCTTCCCCCCTGAGACACTCACGCCTGACACTGACTTACTTGCTGGTGGCTGCTGTGTGCAGCCTCCTCCTCAATGCTGTCTGTGAACTCCGTGCTTGTATCTTCAGTGCCATCACCTGCGGTAGCACCTGGAAGAAAGTCCAGAAGAGAAAGGTGACTCCCTTGTAGATGGCTTCCAGACGGTGGGGTACGATTACACGCTTTGCCATCTACCTCTGATTTCTTCTGTTCTTCATACTCTTGGCCCTTCAGTGGAAGGGAAGACAGAACAGAGCCTTCTCCTATTCCAGCCATACTTTCTTCCCAATATCTAACCCTAAGCCTCAAAAACAAGCTCTCCCTGACTATCCAGCTACACTTCAGAAGCCTTTACAGTAGCTGCTCCTCTTCTCTATTTCAGTGAATTCTTCCCCACTCTGCTCAGAGAGTAATATCTTGACATTGCTAGTCTTTCTCTCACCTGGCTGCTGAGGAGGCTCCTCATTTCCTGGGATCAAGGCATCCCCTCTCACACTCTTTGACTGTTGGGAAGGGGTGAGCCTAGGGTGACAGTATCTCTGAGGAACTCATCTCTGGGGTTCTGTGTCTCACAGAGGTCCAGGTCAGAATGTGGGACACAGGGTGACATAGGGGCTTTCTAATTCCTTCCTCTAAGCAACCCTCCTCCACACCTCTCTTTCAGTCTCTCTTTCAATGCCAACATCCTTTGCCTGGAAGATTCTTTGTACTGCTCTGCTCAAATGGTATATAGTCTCGTCCTTTCATCATCTAATGATGTACCGGTCACCTTGGAGCACAAGCACCTACACCCTGCAGTAAGGAACAAGTGGCTGCAGTTAGTTAAAGGTCCAGGCTGTGCTGGGCAAGAGAACCTTCACTGAGGTTGGCCTTCTTCTGTATCTGCACTGCTCAAGACAGAAGACTTTGGTCAGTAGTTAATATTTAAATGGCCACATGTGGCTACTGGCTATTGTACAGGGTGGCACAAACACAAAGCATTTATTCCTTTTAAATTTGATTATAATAAGAGATTGTCCATGCAATTTTATGTTAAGAATTATGACCTACATTACAGATTTTTTCCCCTCAGAACATCAAAGAATACCTATTGTGAGACTTTTGTATCTCATGGGATTTGTCATGGTAGGCAACATTAAGATCTAGTTCTGACCCCACCTCAGCAAACAACCTGCTAAAAATCCCCTTTTATCTACTGAGTAACCAGGGGTTCCAAGAGACTCTCTGGTTTGTCTAAGGTTACATAGCTAGTTCTGACAAGATTTGGGCCAGTAAATCAGGTGGCTGGACTCAGGGTGGCAAATCTGATTATTTCTTCCAAGACCAAAGAACTTCCTCCTGAGCTCAGACACCCATGAATGAAATCTCAACATGAAGAATGAACATTCACAGCCAGAGTGGTCATTCTTCTTATCTATCACAAGAAAGCCCAAACTTCTGTCCTGCACACCAAGCTGAAAGTGGGCAGCTAACATCCACCTTCCAATTGCCTGTAGGTCTATGCAAGTACATTTGCAATGGCCTGCTCATCTCATTGAGGAAGTAGGAAGTAGGTGGTAAATGTGCTGTTCTAACAGCTTAAGGCCCCCAGTCTTCACTGTGAGTTATGCTATACTTTCAGGACAGAGAGCAGGAGTCTATCCAGTAAAACCATCAACCAGGAGGCAGATATACCTACCACCCAGAATCTTTAGAGACCTACTACAGCCAGAATACAGCAAGACTTTTCAAATACTCCCTTAAATGGCTGAACCATCTCACTCAGGGTCCTGTAAGTAGAGGTGAATGAAGTAGCCTGAGCTACTTCAGAAAACCACTAGACCCAGAATGGCAAGCCACTGATAACATCTGTATCATGTTATACTTAGTTTGGAAAATCTGTCCCTGTCCAACAGTAGAGATTTCTCCCCCTGCAAGGAAAATGAATTTTCTCACTCAGTGACAGGTCAAGAAAGCAATGTTCTCCATTGTTTCCCTTTAGAGCTACAAAATGAAGAAGCAGGAAAGCTCTGTGAGATCAGCATTCCCGTCGCACTTTTGCTGAGCGGTGGAGTCTACTCTCAGCTGAGTCCATAACCCTAAGTTACCCCTGCACTAGGTTCCAGGAGTAAGTTGGGGATCTTTCTGCTGAGAATCACATTTCCTCTATTCCTCTTTAAACCCTGTGAGGGGACTGGGTGCTTTGTTTCTGTTCATCAGAAATCAGATATAGACAAAAGACGAACATGCCCACTCACCCCAACCCTCCACTACATGGAGATTTTGTTTCTCTCTCCCTTTCGGAGCTTGATATTTACTCTCCCTTTTGCTGAAACTAAAAATGCTGAAAATGTGTGTTTGAGAATAAAGCCAAAAAAAAAAAGAAAAAAGAAAACCAGAATACAATGAATATGTTGTCTCATACAAGGTCCTATTTAGAAGCAATCACTAGACATCCCTCTTTCTGTTATGATTTCTATTTTTTAATAAATGAAAAGAAATTTTCTTAGGGCTGGAATATGGCTGAGTGTTAAGAGTGCTTGCCTAGCAAAGCCCTGGGTTTCATTCCCAGCACCTCACAAAACCAGGCCTGGTGGCACACACCGATAACCCCAGTACTTGGAAGGTAGAAAAAGGAACATCAGCAGATGAAGGCCTTCCTCAGCTACACAGTGAGTTTGAGGCCAGCCACACCCTGCTGCTTGCTTCAAAGAAAAAGAAATACATTGTTTTGTAAAGGATTCCCTTTTCTAAGCTTTTTACAAGGCAACCAAAGACTACTTTCATAACTATCTTGGGATAGCTTAACTTTTCAGTTTAAATGGAAGAGACCAACACTTTCAAAACTGGTAATCGGCTCATTTTTGATAATGTATGAGATTTTCTGAAAGCTAATGACCTGCCCATTTCCAATAACTTTGCTTCTCTGAAATGAAGTTTTACATGTCAGCACATACATGTGACTTATATTCGAGTCCTCAGTGGATAGTCTCCATGTGGTTCTTCGAAGTCCCTAGGCTCTGAAGCACACAGAATGGAGGTGATACCACATGTTGCCTTTGTCCTTTGTTTTTTTTTTAACCAGCTATATGATTTCACAAAGTACACAGAAATAAAACAAGGCTCTAAAAGGTAACTGAATCCTTGCACTGATAGTGTAAGCATTGTGCGAACACAAGGTATTCTTATCAGCAAGGGAGAAACTCACACTTCTGTAGATATTTTTAAATTGACGACGGCACGGTGATCAAGAAGATGGGTTCCTGTGCCAGATCATCTGTTGCAATCTGCTTTTGCCTCTAGTTATGTGACTTCAATTCGGGTTCAAACCGCTATCTGTTCCAGGCAGCTGTTGTGAACTTCAAACAACTTCAGACTTCAAAGGGTTTGCTGATGCCGTCCGTGTGCTTAGAACAGTGCTTGGCACGCTGTGTAATCAGTAGGTCTTACCCTCAAACAGCATCATTTTGCTATTGCTGCTGAAAGGAAGTGGTCCTTGGGCTGAGAGGTTGAGGGCTGGCCAGGCTGAAAGCCACAGAACCTAACTACATACAGGCAGCAGAGCCAAGTGTTAGCCCTGATGTTACTGATTTTACCTGCACGTCTTTCATTCTGAATTGCTGCTTCATAGGACAAGTGGGAAAGCCCAGGCTGTCAGGGATAGAGGGTGTTCCCCTTGGAAAGCTGCCATTGTCATCAAATTTGAGCTGCTTTGGAGTGCTACCATGCATGAATAAGCTTTATAGGAAAATTTATACACTTTTCCTTTTCTTGGTCATGTGAAAACTGGGTAGGGTCAAGGCATTCTCCCCGGACTCTACTCTATGGTCATTATTTCCCTTAAGTTATTTATATGGGAACAACAAGAAATGGTACCTTTTTACAGTAACTTTGAACACAGCAGGGGTCATGTGTAACTTATTTTTAAAATGGATTTGAAGAGTGGAAGCTTACAGTCTGAGTAAGTTTGCAGGGCAACTGCTCTTTCCCTGAGGGTCCCACACCAGCCCTCTCTGGCCCATCTCACTGTCTTTCCCAGGCACTCTACCATGTGCTCATTATTGGAACACTTACATTTTCATGTCATGAACCAAGGCTTGCTGGCTCAGTATGATGATGCTGCATGAGAATCGAAGACAAAGTTTCTCTATAAAGCGGCAGTTTCTTCTGCATCTAGTCCCTTGACTGTAAAGATAGATGCTGGTTTGGAAGATAAGTAGCAGAGCTCTATTACCAGCAGCCAAGCCTCTTTATGTTGTACTTCTGTCTTTCAAATGCAATGTTTCCTAAGAGGGCTGTCCAGAGTGAATATTACTAAGAAAGAAGCTGTGTTAAGTGACTGTAAAGCAAGTTATAATCAAATGACTTTCCAGGGTATGAGATCTCAATAGGACTTTAGTGTCTACTCTTCTTTTTTTTTTTTTTTTTTTTTTTTTAAAGATTTATTTATTACGTATACAGTGTTCTGTCTGCAGGTATATCTGCAGGCCAGAAGAGGGCACCAGATTTCATTATGGATGGTTGTGAGCCACCATGTGGTTGCTGGGAATTGAACTCATGGCCTCTGGAAGAGCAGCCAGTGCTCTTAACCGCTGAGCTATCTCTCCAGCCCCCATGTGTCTACTCTTCTAACAGGTTTATTCAGTGTTTCACCTATCTTAAACTACCCAGGTCATGTATAAATTAGAACCATCCCTGGAAGACTGGAAGACAAGCTCACAGTCTCAGTCCTATAAAATAATTCTATCATGTCAAAGAATCCTCTCTGCTTGTGGTGTCTTTTCTTCAAGGAGCAGAAGCAGCATGCTCATAGAGGAACACTGAGATGGTACCACCCATTACAGCAAATGATCCTCAAATCAGACTACATTTACTACTTCTCTTCAGCAAGGAGAGCAAGAATGAATTTTTAAGGCTTAGCAAGCACATTTCACTGCTATGGGAAATTTGCAATGCTGGCTTTTTTGGTATCAGTTTTTTGAGAGGAAAAAAAAATCAGGTTTCCTCTTCTTTCAGCTAAACAAACATGCATGCATGGGGTCTGGCTTGGGCTTGGAATTTTAGTACAATGATCAATAGACTGACTCCTATGAAGGAAAAGGAAAAAAGATTTGAGGATTCTCTGTCTTTTCTCATGAATCGTTAAGAATGAAACCAAATAGCTTCTGTTGGCCTTTGATACTTTTATTGGATCAGTAACAAGTTTTGGTGTATCTCAACTAAATTAGCTAATGGCTAACACACATAAAAAGCACAGACTTCACAGCACGGATATTGACAGTTTAACAGCACAATTCTATGAAGAATAAACTTTGAGAAAAATAAGGTTAATTTGGTGAGGAAATTCCTGGAAATAACTGAGTGCCAAATTTTCTGATCATGTAATGTCTTGTTTCTTTCTTCATCTGAAGGTGTTGTGAATACCTTTCTCAACAGCTCACATAATTTCTTGAGATAAAAGCAAGTAACATTGCTTTTTATTGTTAAATAATACCTCATACATAGAAATGTACAGCCTCTAGAACATACTTGTGTATGTACATGCTTCTGAAGCTTTTAGGTCAATCTCTAGTGCAATGGCAGGCAGCTGTACAACGCAGCACCCTTAGCCACTAACAGCAAATCTACCTGCCTCCACCAAGGTCAAAGGAGCAGGGTTCATGTGCCTAACAGTCCTGTTAACAGTCCTAATCCAAAGATTACTTTGAATTAAACATTTTACAACACTGTTGAACATTCTATTTTATTCTTCCAGCGTTAGCATGAGGAAGGCAGTATAATGAAGACTTTAATTTCTGGAATTTATTTTGAAACAATGAAAAAAGAAAAATAACATAAAACGAGTGCATCACTTTCTAAGCTGAATTATTCTTACCTGAAATCTGGTAAAAAAAAAAAAGCATGTTGGGCTATTTCCCTTCCATTTCTCATTCTCTGTTGGTGATAAATCCAATGCTAATTTTGGAAAGCAAAATTAGCAGGAAAACAAAACTATTAAAGTGTTTATGGCTTGGCATAACAGTCAGGAGTTCCAGGCAGCCAATCAAATGTTACTTGTGAGAAAGGAGCAGGTGTCAGTGCAGTGTGACCTGGTGCTTCTCTCCCCCATCATGAGATTCCAGATCCAGTGTGCAGGTCAGAGGCAGGAGAGCCGGGTCAACTTTCTTCAACTATTTTGATGCTGTAATCCCAGCTCTTACTTCCCAGATACTGCACTAGGAGTAGAGAGGCAAAGAGTGGTGGGGCTTTATGCCCCTCTCTCACATGTAAACTGTGTAAGTCCAATTTACCAAAACCTTTCTAAAGAGATTCTTTTTGCTGGTGGGATCTTACATAGGTTCTGATTTTCTTTGATCCTTAAAGGTCTCTTTCTATATTTAATATAGCTGAAAATGTTTTAAAATACAAAAAAGAATGATGCGCTTTCCCTACGATTAGCAGTACTAAACATATTGCTTGCTGCTGTATATAGCCTAATGAGGAGGTGGGGGTATGGAGGCAGAAGTGGGGGAAACAGAAAACAGGTACCCATCGTGCCAAAGGAGAAGGATAGTGTCATTAAAATAGCTCAACCATCCTTTCCAGAAGCTATACCTTTGCTAAGTTACTAAAAACAGATAGATGCAGAGAAATAGAAGTGTACCAACAACTGGATTTTAACAATATAATTTAAACCTGCAATAAAGGATTTAAGCTCAGTGGTACAGGATTTGCCTAGTATTTATTCACAAAGCTCTGGGTTCAATCTCCCAAAATCAGATACACAGCAACAAAAAAATCTAAAATAGGAGAGAGATAGTTTGAAGAAATGAGTCCTAATGATCCTAAATGAATCTTCTTGGAAGCCTTTTTCAACTCAATAGATCTAAAAACTAGATTTATCTACTTGACTTCTTATAACCATTACTCCGCAGATATTTCCCACTATTTAAAAGGAAACATAAGACGAAATCTATCAAGAATGCATTTTTCTTAATTAAAGGCCCATGTTTCTAATAAAACAAAGCCTAAGGAAAAATCTATTTCATTATTTTCATTTCAAGAAGTTTCTTATTGAAACACAAGCTTCTATAAGACACAGTGTTTTAAATCTAAGTTTACTGTAACATTTTTAAAAATCCTAACAAAGGCTGGCAAACCCAGCTACCATAGTCTGTGCTCCCGCAGAGGAATGAAGATTATATAGCATGCTTAATCCAATTACATGGATGACAGATGGAATCACCATTCACCTGTGGCTCACACACTACAATTCACTGTGTTCTGTAAGCAGATGTCAAATTACTGCACAAGCTTGTGGGCCCAGCATATCCCTCAAGGCAGCATGGTCTCCAGCCTCATTCCAGCATCAGGACCAGAAAGGCATTAACAGATTTTGGTCTCATTTACGAAATCAATAGCAAGCTCTTAATTTGCCTGTCTATCCAGCTTCTCTTGTCAGAAGTTGGTAGATGCAGACATTTTATTAACAGACATTATTAAAATCACTGTGAACCCTTAGAACCCTAGAGTTACCTACAGTTGAAACTTAATAGCAGCTTTGCAAACCTTTGTTGGTCTATTAGTAACCACATTCCCTAACTGCCTTGTAGTGACCTGACAGATTAGCCTTTGTCTGTAGCTCAGCTCTATCATCTTCTTCCTTCCTTGTTAGTCACTAAAGTTGTATGCAGGCAGGCCTTAAAGTCTCTTAAAATAGGGGACTAAGAGAACTGGATGGTTTTGCTTATACTTCCTCTATCTTTCTTATTAAATGATTCCTTTTCCCCCCAAAGGCTGTTAAAACTAAAATAGGGCATCCCTTATAAGGAAGATCATGGTTGTCAGTGTTTGTGAACTACTTCATCAGAAGACTCCAGGGCACATCTCTGGTAAAATATTTTCTTCCTGCCCACTTCAGATTGACTGATCTGTTACAGACACTGCTGAGGTTACAGAATCTTGAGTAGAATTTAGAATGTAACACATGCCATGTCAATACATAGCTGGAATGTGCCATGTTAAAAAAAGAATGAAAAAGGAAAAACTTTGTGCTCAGTCTAGCTTAGGAAGGGGACTCAGTCATTCTTAGGGTGCTAGAAAGCCTGAATTATGTAACCTCAATACCATGTTCAGAGGAGCTTCTACTCTGGGAAATCCAGACCCTTCAGCAGGAGGAAACCTTATGGTGCAGAATCCAGGGCCCCTCACAAGTCATCGGTTACTTTTTATGTTCTTGACATTTAAATGCTAGAAACGAAATCTTCAGGGCCCTTTCTCTACCTGTCATGTTGTCCCTAGAAAGCAGAGATGGTTGGCCTTTGACGCTTCCTTCTGAGTGACTTGAGCTCCTCAGCACCTCACACAGACTTCTTACTCCACTATGAAGAACTGTGTCCATCAAGGTAGAAGTAATGGATGCCACCTGGTTCACCTCTAGGTGAGGATCCAGAAACTATACTTTTCTCCGATCCTGGGACACTGGAAAATACTGCTTTTAAGGGGGATACTGTCAGGCAGGAGTGGCAGACATGCCTCTAACACCAGCAACCAGAAGCCAGAAGCAGGTGCATGTCTGTGAGTTCAAACTCAGTCTGGTCTACAAAGCACATTCCAGGCCAGCCATAGTGAGATGCTGTCTCAAAAAAACAAAATACCAAAACCAAAAAATGGGGGTGGGAAATATCACATAGAAGATTACCTTTTTATCTAGAGTATTCTGATTTAGGAAACTGTTTTTTAAATTGTGTTCTGACCAAAGGCCATGCCTGTGGCTTGAAGAAACCCTAGGCCAGTGAAGAACAAGAGTTTTGTAGACTTATATAGGCTAGAACTTAATGTCCACTAATCTGATCTTGTCTGTGCCTGTCAATAGTCAACCCTGAAGCAGCCTTAGAGGGCAAGATTTACCATGAATATTTTTATGGTCTCTGCTCCATAAAATGCAGCCTAACCCACTCTTCTGGTTTTGATTATCCTTAGTAGGGCTACACCACTTCCTAAAGTCATTCTTACAGACTCTCAATCTCTCTCTTTCTCTAAACCTGAAACTCATACTTTATTCCTTTATTTGATTGGATGACAAAAATAATACACACACATGCATTTTATGACATGGAACATGTGAAATGGGTGGTGGTGAAACGGGGAATAAACTTTATTGGCCCATGATAGGGGTAAAGGTTGAGGACAGGCTGGGAAAAGAGCAGGGGTGAATGAAAAATTAAAATGGAATGATTTAGGATGCACAAAATATTTCATGACCTCCCCGTTTAACCCAGAGACAGGTGCGTACAGTGAAGTAAGGAAGACTAGAGTGGCTTCACTTCGCAGGTGCTGCTATTGACACCAGACCTATCGTTAGTAAGTCAAGTCACACTTAGTTTGGTCAAGTCAGACACAACTTTCTCTGGTTAGTGTAAACAGGTTTCCATCCTGGGTTGCAGTGCTCAGAAGGCATGCTTGTGACGAACTTGCACACCTTCCAGTTCCCCACCTCCAATGGCAGCCAGGGTCTCCAGCCTGCTTAAGCGCTCCAGGCTTCTTCCAAGAACTTCTTCTAGTCGACTGCGTAACACCTGGGCCCCTTCCAGTTCCACCTGCAGAGTTCGGTCTCTCTCAGAGCTGATTAAACATGCCACATGGAAGGAAAATGGGTTAGCCACCAACTATAGTGAGTCCACATGCTTCCAAAGAGCCATCTACGCCACTTAAGGCCATCAGATTTCCTAAGGTAACTGGTCTCCAGGGCACGGTAAGTGAACGAATGCAGTCTGTGTGGCACCTGTGTTCACTGCTAGAAGATAAGCAAGGCCTGCTGTCTTCTGTAAAACTTGACCCTTTAGCTAGATTCTGGGCCACTCCTATATTAAAAAAAAAATAGCACATTCCTACAGCAACAGAAGAGAAATGTCATTATGTGACTAAGAGCTTTAGGCTGAAAAGCTAAAAGCACAAAAAAAAAATTAAATTAAATTCAGTGAACTGAATTAAGACTGAGCCAAGGGCTAAAGAGAGCTGTTTTCTCATCTGCACCAAAAGGACAGTGCTCTGAGTAAAACCAGTTCAAAGGACTTGCATTCCAGGCAGTGTTTTTCAAAGGTAACACAAGTAAGTGCTCCTACCTTCCCCTGCCTTCATTTTCCTGAGGCTGAAATAAAACATTTCTAAAGTTGAATGATAAATTAGGGAAAATTGAATAATAATAATAACAACAACAACAATAATGATGATCATGTTGAAAGAACAGAAGAGTCCAGGAAGGAAGGCAAGGTACTCTGGAATGAGCCATAAAGATATATACAGCATCAAAACCAAAACTGAGAAGTGTAAGAAAATATATTCACCAAGATGCTTTATTGGTGACTCTGGATCAAATTTGCCAGCACAACAAATACATTTTTCTTCACTGTCATTCACCTAGTGTTAGCATGCTGTCAGCCTTACTCTTCATAGTAGAGTATGTCTCAGCAGGACAGAAATGGAAAGGAGCTCCCTGAGCGCTCCCTACATGCAAGGCACTCTTCCATACCCCTGACCTGGCTTCTCGGGTAATCTTTGCAGTAACACTGGGAAATTCTATTTCTAATTTAAGATTCAGACACCGAAGCTCAGACCAATCCACACAAC
Organism: Lophiomys imhausi; assembly: GCA_907164525.1. Taxonomy (NCBI): domain Eukaryota; kingdom Metazoa; phylum Chordata; class Mammalia; order Rodentia; family Muridae; genus Lophiomys; species Lophiomys imhausi. The sequence continues at coordinate 4,178,941 of CAJQZJ010016855.1, read as the reverse complement.
AATTCACAAAGTGGGTAGCTCCCTTTTTTCCTCTTTGGGACTATAAACGTGCGTACTTAAAAAAAAAAATAGGAGAAGGAAAAGAGTGAAAGTTGAAAGTGAGCGAGCTGGGCAGCCCCCGTCTTACTTCTCTGGATGGGCGTGGAACTTGACCAGGCTGCTGTAGAGCTGCCTCTCAGCTTGCAGGGCCTCGTTGAGCCGACTCCGATCATCTACTAGTCCTTCCAGCATCAGCAACAACTATGAAAGGAGGAGAAAATAAGCAATGTGGAATTAACAAAAAGAGACATGAAGCCAGTCAATCCTGAGAGACAAAAACACAGGATATTAGCACACACTGTGACCCACTGTCAATTCTTTTTTTTTTCAAGACAGGGTTTCTCTGTGTATACCTGGCAGTCCTGAACTCACTTTGTAGACCAGATTACCTTGAACTCACAGAGACCCACCTCCCTCTGCCTCCCGAGTGCTGGGATTAAAGGCATGCGCCACCACACCCAGCAAGCTATCAATTCTTGTTACTTAACCTTTCTACAATATTTATAGTTTTCAAATCAACATTATACTCATTATCATTTTATATCCTAAAAACTATTAGTCAAAATCAAACATGGGAGTGAGAATTAAGAGAGAGAAAAGATAGATTCAGAGAGAGAGAGAGAGAGAGAGAGAGAGAGAGAGAATCCAGAAACACAGGAAAGGGGCTAAGATGGAGGGATGAAAAAAGGCACGGATGAGCAAGAGGGAACAGGAAGAAACTTAGTATGCTTCCAAAGTCTTTTACTTGGTACTAATTGAATATGTCCATGCTGTCCCACATGCTGTTCTAGCTTTGGGGAAAGACATTTACCACACAGAGACAGGTGTCACTGTGAGGCCTAAGCCAGGTTGAAGATGGGCTGTAAGAACATGTGACCAGCAGAGAGCCATTAACAGTAAGGCCAGACTGGAGTGATATGAGTAGTGAGAGAGAACAGTGCAGAGAGGGTTAGACAAGGCAGACTTTCTGAAGAATCTGGCACTGAGAAGGTTAGACATGGGGAAGCTACAGAGGAACCCATGTTCCAATAACTTACCTGTTGTCTTCGGTTTCCTGAAACTTCCTGACCCTGAGACTCAACTGAAGCAACTTTTTCCCGAAGAAGTAAGACCTCTTGGGTCAGGCGTTCCATGGCTGGTATGTCTTCAGGGTCGACCAGTTGCATTTGCAGGTCCTACAAGAAATACAAGCAAATATAGAACTATAATAACATTACTCAGCAGAGGAGTGAGAGACAGATCTTTCTGCTCTACTTCAAGGCCAAAGAATTCAATATATTCCCATCTTGTGTGAAGATGCCCCATAGATAGCTGAGCTACAAACTATGCCAGTGGTTTTTAGAAAGTTTTGAAAGACCTTTATGAGGTCTTCCTTTATCTGTACGTTCCTGGTCAGGGACTCCAGGTCAGCAGCCTGCACCTGCAGCTCTTCCTCTTGCACAGACACCATGGACTGTAAGGCAGACAGTTCTATCTGTGGAGAGAGGAAAAACCGGCATCAAAGGCAAATGCCTTCTCATGGCATATTACAACCAGCCAGTACCACAAGAGAAAGTGAAAAACAGTGTCACGGGTCAAATCAATAAACCTGAGTGTGGGATCAAAAAATGCTCTAAAATAAACTGTAAGCAGTTTTTTTTTTAAATAATGTCTTCTATTATTATAAGTAACAAATTTAATTAATGGATTCACTGAGATATTTACAGATTAGTTACAATTAGCAGAAGCAAGAAGAAATGGAGGTAATCTTACATTAATAGTTCAGCTAATACAGGAGCACATTGCAGATTTAGAATGCCCGCATTTTACCTTCCTAGTGAATTACGAAGGTACAGAGCAGTGGCAGCTGCTGACGTCATTAGGGCTCACCAAGCCGCGTGCCTCCTGGTGCAGAGCATGCTGCACTACAAAGAAACTTGGCCACCAGTTATACTGCAGGCACTAAGCTCTCAGGGCTGCATCTCCTTTCCCCACAATGACATACTCAACGATCACGGAGATCGTTAAACAACGTGGTAACAACCGTCCCTGCCAACCCTCACTGTGCCTACTGCATCCAAGGCATACAATGCATTGCTTGTATTTAGTTCTCTCAACACACCTAATGATCTGGAACCCTCTAGTCCATTCCTACTTCAATACTTGCCACTTGACTGCAGCACACCAGGCTCTGTGCTGACCAGGGGCCTTTACTCCTATGAGTCCGTCAGCCACAGTGTCTTTCCCGGGACTTCGGTCTTCTCCTCTCAGGTACCATCCTGCTTGAGGAGGCTTTTGGGCCCTTAACTAAGGTGACCCTCATCTGTGTCACTTTTCCTTTGTCACTTACTACAGTGTACAATTACTTTGTAGTCTAAAATGACAACTTAAGTTGTTCATTTGTTCAGTGACTGTTGTCACTCTAGTAGAATTACACAGATCCAGGGAGGGACCTTGTTGATTCTGCACGCCCTCTCCTCCCTCAGTCTAGCTCTGGCTTACAGGATGTGTCTCATGAATGGACTGGCAAGTAAATCCTCCCAGTGATCCATGACGTAACCTCTCTTCGATTACAGTGAAGATGATGTCTACACGTCAGTGAATAGACAAGATGACTGAGGCATGAGGAAGTGAAGGGACTAACAAAATCATAGAGTTAGTAACTAGTTACCCTGCAGTACAGAGCATGAGAAACCAAATCAAAACCAAATTCACCTCTTTTCAACAGGTATTGCATATCTATATAGTCCTTATGACAGTGGCGAGTCATTTTAAGTAAACATTTGAAAAGTCTATTTTAAGATAGTCTGTGGTGGCAGAATAAGCCAGGCTTGCTTGGCTTTCCCCTCCCTGTCCTCTACTTGGGAGACAGTTGCCTTTGGGTGGCTTGCTTTCCCTTCTGCTTCCCTCAGGGCAAGCTGGCTGTGACTGGATAGGTAAATTCTAATAATTCAGGGCCCATTTGATGCTGGCAGCAGGTTCTGCATCTAAGACTTTATATCGTTGATAAAGTGTCTGCCACTGATTTTATTTTTCAGGTTGTTCAGAACTAAGGAAGAGAGAAGTATATGACAATGATTGGGCCCACTTAAGAGATTACAATAATTATATATCTCAGTATTTGCATCATTAAAAAAAAAGTAGGGCCAGAGAGATGACTCAGTGGTTAAGAGCATTGGATACTCTCCTAGATGACCCAGGTTTGATTCCCAGCACCCTCATGGTCACTCACAACCATCCATACCTCCAAATCCCCAGGGAACTGATGCCCTCCCCTGGCCTCTGCAGGGTCCAGGCACACATGGGATGTACAGACATACATGTAGAAAAAGTACCCATATACATAAAGTAAATAAATTAAATCCGGAAAAAGAAAATGATAAACACAAGGAAGGAAATATTTGTGCACCATGATTTAAGGCCTGCAGACAGAGTGACGTGGGTTTTAGGTCCTAGCACAAGCAACCAACAAAGCTTTTACATGAAGTTCAGTTTCCTCACCTGTGAGAGTACTCATTTCTGGGGCCTCAAAGGACTACAGAAAACATCTTTAAAATATTTGGCATGTAACAGAAAAAAACAGTGAATAATAGCTCTTTGACTATACCAGACAGTAAGGGAATATTTACAAATATTGAAAAGCCTATATGGCTATTAGAAAGTGCCCAGTATTAGAGGGAACATGAAATGTTACTAACCCTCACCCTAAGGATACATAAAGTTGAGCAATAGAAAGTATTTATTCAAAACACATTCACAGCCCCTGCAATTTTATGACCCTCAAAATAGGACAGAAGCAAAAAGAAGTATTATTCTAGATTGGGAATACACAAGCAAAAGAGGAATAGTGTGTGGGAACCATAATACCAGACATGAACAGTCACATAATAGCTACAGCAGAAACCAGATCAAGAAAGGGCAACTGGGGATTTTTAAACTGATAATTCTAAAATACTACACACTCATGTCTTTAAAACTGAGTTATATAATATGAATCTGTAAGAAAAAAAAACCCCCACGGTAATGACATCAAGGGGGGCACAATCCGGACATCACTGCTACAGTAGAGATCAAGTCACGACAAAACCCAAAAAGGCAAAGAAACCGAGCTTTGTAAAATCACCGTAGGAATCCTGGACACTCCTGACCTAATGAGCTGCATGTGAGTCTTCAGTTCAATCTGTGCCTCTGTGCTGAGCCCTAAGATGTCTTATAATCTACACCACAGCTGTATATTCAGCTGGCTCCATCGGGAAGACTTCTGTAAGGCTGAGGGATCTTCTAAGGAAGTGGATGGAAACTCCATTGACAGGAATAATGAAACACAGAAGGTGGGGAAATTTCTGTTCTAGGAAATGACTTATTAGGAAGTATTTGGGGTGTTCAGACTTGAGTTTAAACCTCACTTTGAGCATTATGCTCAAACCAACATCCATGTTAGAAAATTTGTATTTACATCTTTTCATGCATAAAATAGAGATGACACACTACTTATTTCACATGGCGCTATGAGTGAGCTTCACTTGAACAGCACAGTGCATGTGAAGAAATAAATGCTGGGTACACAGTATTGCCCATGCTCACATGCCTCTTGTTTAATGTTTGCACAATTCATGGGTCTGATGTCATCCTTCTAGGCAGGAATTACGCAACACTTCTGTTTGGTACAAGTGCTTCACAATAATTTTATTTTACTTACCAACAGGAAGGACAAACAAAAAGATTTGACACTTCCTATGGCAGTGAGACCATCTAGCTGAGGTGGTGAAGACATGCAATAATTTGTGTTTTTCTCCAAGAAGAAGAAAGGCGTACTTTGTGTTTGGAGTCAGGTATTATATGTGGAGAATTGGAATGTTTAAATTATAAACCAGTAAGAAAAAAAAAAAAAAAGGAATTGGCGAATTGGCCTTGATTAGGCCACTTACTCACCTGGGTTTCCCTTTCTTTTTTAGCCATGAGCTCGAGCTCCTCCTTGGTGTTACTCAGTTCTTTCTCCAGCCCCGCAACTGTGTCCAAGTCTCCTGAAAGGAGCACACAACACCAGTTTTAATCCCTGACACGTGCTGTGACCTCTGCTGCCCCATGACTGAGAGGTTTACTCTAAGAACGTATCTTGGCACTTGAAAACGTATGTACTCACTTTTGTATGTAACAATGTTTGTGATGGGGACCCCACAATCAACCCATATGCTAAGAAGAACAAATGGAAAAACTAGCACAGGTTCACTGCAGCTAAGAAAGAGTGTAGATAAAGTTGAACTTATTTGGATTTCCTGAACACTAAAACTAGATGTAAAAGTATGCATTTACTAGGGGAAGGTGGAAATGACACACCCATCCGTATACACATCTAAATCATCAGCTTATTTTTAAAAAATACACAGAAAGGAGGACACCCTAGAAATGAAACTTATTACCCTCAAAAGGTGAGTAGAAATGAGAAACAGGGGTGCAGATGGGCCTTCTGAGTAGACCTTTTTATATATTTAATTTCTGAAGTAACAATTGTTATTATGTAAGTTGATTTAACAATGAGTTTGAAAAGAACTTAAAAAAAAAAATCCATGTTAGGTCTGGGCAGTTTTTCTTGTGAGTGATGTGTCTCCAGATTTCAGAGTATTCCAAACTAGTTTTCAGAACTATCATGAAGCATCCTGGTATGGAAAAGCAAAGGGAGTCTTCAAAAAACAAAACGGGAACTTACCTAACATGGACCGGGGTATGCTGGCATCTTCTCTAGCAGTCAGCGAAGTGCTATCATCTCTAGAGGGCATCTGCATAGAACCCTGAGAATGGGAAGGGTTGTGGGGTTTAGAAAGAAACAGCAGCTATGTTCACAATGACAGACTTAGAATAGTCTCATGGAGCTTGCAGTTTAAATGCCCACACTGCTGCCTTGAATGTGAAAAGGGAATGCAGTCACCATGGACAGCTATAGTAGTTTACAGCTCTTACTTGATCCGTCTGCTCTCCAAGGTGGGGGCTGATGGGAGTCCCTTCAACTTGTTGGTTTGAGATGAACACCTGGGATGATGCCAGTAAGTCTTTCCCTCCAAAGTACTGGCGCAGGGCCTGTAATTCTGAGTTTCTTTCTATGAGGGCTTGCGCCATTTTTTCTGCAGCAGCCTGGCAAGAAGGAATCACAAGGAACATTAGAAAGTTATTATAGCAAGATAAATAAAATCAGTTTTCAAATTTCTTCACTTTTATTTGATGTGTGCGAGGGTTCGTCCGCACGCACACCTGTGTGCTGCATGTGTGTCTGCCCATGGAGGCCAGAAGCAGGTCCCGTGGAACTGGAGTCACAGATGATTGTGAACCACCTGAAGGTTCTGGGAACTGAATCCAGGTCCTCTGCAAGAGTACACAGCACTCTCAACCACTGAATCATCTCTCCAGCACCCACGAAGTGTTATTTCTTAAAAGCCAACCACTTATTTAAAAAAAAAAAAAAGATCCTGTGGGACCCTCAGGAGTAACTTTCCTGCTCTGTGTTTATAAAGAAAAACAATGGAGTAGAAAGTCTTTCACAATGGAACAGTGTGTATAGCAAACAGCGTCTACCCCAGATAAGATGTCTGAAATAGGCTTTCCAAGATCTCTACCAGGCTGAGGTATGAAGATTTGGGGAAGAACTGGCATTAACAAATGACCTCCTTTACTCTAGTTGTTTCTTCAGCCTTGACTGCCTTTTACTCAAATATTTGTATGGTTGAACCCTTTGTCGAACATCACCTTATCACACTGGGCTTTCCTCTCTAAAATGCAATCACATGGACCTTCAGTTCTGAGTAAGTACCAGTGATCACAGGGGCACAGTGGCTACAGTCAGGAACACTGTGCCGTCTACCTGAACCTGCTGCATATAGAGCAGTGACTGGCAACAGATTATGAACTGATTATAAGTAACCATCTGAGATGTGTACACATATGTCAAAACAACTTGTTGCATGCCTTGAATATGTACAATTTTATTTGTCAATTATGCTGCAATAATGCATGGGGGGTATCTACCTCTACTCTTCAAATCCTTTGCTAAGCTTAATTTTTCCCAATGCACTTCCAGTTACCTAATATATCCCCTTATGTTCTTCATTACATTATCCTCCTCAACAAGAATGTATACTTCAAATGCAACTTGGGCTTAAATCCCAAGTACCCAAAACATGACTCACCAGCAACAGGAACTTAGTACATACTTACTGAATGAATTACTCAATAAACATCTTTATCAGACCAAGAGAATCAGAACCTCAAAAATCACCAAAGCCTAAATGGTCATGTTGTGAAACTCCTTTCTAAATAAATATTTATACTCATAGATTAGTGCTACGCAAACGCTAATCTTCACCAGAGAAGCTTCTACTACAGCAAGTAGTGGCTAATGCAGAAACTCACAACTGGTCAAGGTGCGGAGAGTAAGTGTCTGTTCTGCCACAAACAGGATAGCTATAACACACCTTCTCCCTGCAAGGCTCAGGAGCCATCAGGGAAGAGGGGGAGGAGAGACTGTAAGAGTGGAGGTCAAGGACGACCAGGCTGAAATTGTCTTCTGGACATCGATAGGAGTACTGCTCTCAAGAGCTCATAACAGCTGTGGTTGTCCATACAAGACCTGCACAAGATCAAGCCAGTCAACACTTTAGCATGAAGAGAGGTGGGGCTTTTGAGAGCGCCCCCTAGCCGAGGAACCACTGATTGCTGATGGCTGCTGGGGGAGGGAGTCCGATGTCTTTAAGGATATGTCCCTTGGCAGGTTCAATTAGAAGGCCCTACACCCATATGCATATGAGCATTACAAATTAGAATCAGTGGGCTATATTTAAAAAAGAAACAAAGTTGGAAGGAGATGGGAGTACATCTGGAGGAATTAGGGGGAAGAGTGAAGGGTAAATATAATAAAAAAGGTATTATTACATTCTCAAAAGAAGAAATTATATTTTAATAGTTTAGAAAAAGAGTAGAAAAAAGAGTAAGCCTGAGAGCCTGCTGACAGTTCACAGTTACTGGGAGATGAGGCACCATTTCTTCAGTGCTGTGATTATTGATAAGGTGCCCTGGTAGAGTAACTAACCTCTCAGTCATGCTTAGGCAAGAAACCTCAATTAAAACTCAGTGGCACACACTAAAAAGACCTGAAAGTAGGAGGGGGGGGGCTCATTCAGAAAAAGGGTACAAGTGGGAATGGGAGGTGGAGGAGAAAAGAGAATAAGGGTGAGAGTGACTACAATTCATTAAATAAATTTATGAAACTATCAACCAATAGAAAAAATTAAAAATCAAACTAGTTTATTTCTAATCCCAGTTTCCTAAGTTGATGATGACACAAGGGAAAGACCCAGAACTTATTTGTGACCACTAATGTAAAGAAATGCATTTAGGGTGGGGAAGATGGCTCAGCAAAGTCTGAGTTCTTTGTCAAAGACTTAAATGACTCACAATGATTTTTTCCGGTCTATTTATGAGGAAGTCCCCAAAACCACAAAGAAGGATGTTTCTAACAAGATGTGCATTTACTTCAGTGAATGGGAGAACTCAAATAGAATACAGCCATATAACCATTCCATAATATAAAGAAGTTTTACAGAATATTATAGGCAATTAATGTAAGTGAGAAGGAATCTAGCTTCATGTCAAAACTGACTAAGGGGATTCCTGAAATGCATTGCATATCAACTAGCCTTGGAGAAGATATGGAAGAACCAGGAAAAACTCCAAATTGACCTTCAAATCTGGGTGTGACCGGTCACATCTATAGTGAGTTCCAGATCAGCCTGGGCTACAGTGTAAAACCTTGCCTCAAAATTAAATAAATAAATACAATTGACTTTTGAAATAATGTCCATTATTATTTTGAGATTAACATATCCTTTATTATCCTTATTTTTTTCTCATAATGTCCTTCAAAAAATTGTTTCCACCTAAAATAATTGATTTTGTAAAAATTAAGAGAAAATATGGGGCCAGTGAGATGGCTTAGTGGGTGAGGGTTGCTCCCTGCCAAGACTGACGGCCTGAGTTTGACTCTCGGTTCCCAAATGGTGGAGGGACAGAGCTGATGCCCAAAACGTATTCTTTAACTGCCACACATACACCAGCATACTTGCTGCCCCACGGATAAATAAGTAAGTAAATAAATACAGTAATTAAATTCTAACAGAGAGAAAATATGGTCTGGGTGTGGTGATACACACCTGTAATCCCGATATTGTAGAGGTTGAGGCAGGAGGATTGCTAGTTTGAGCTTAGAGTGAGTTCCAGGCCAGCCTGAGATGAAACAGTAAAACTCTGTTTCAGAGAAAAAGAGAGAAAAAGAACATAAATGAGCATGTTGAGTGTAGCCTTTCCTATATCTTAGTTAGAAATATAAACTATCACTCAAGTCTTGATAACTTAGATAATTATATTTCCGAATTCCATTCCCCTTTCTTCCAAAACAGTCAGAGAAAATGAAAATAATGGATACACTTTCCAGATGCCATGGTCAAAATTATTTCATTTTCACTGATGTCGAACTGCAGTTCATAAATCGAAGGAGAGAAAATGAGTAAATTGTAAAGTGAGCGAGCCCAGGTCAAATGCTTCAGACACTTCCTGTCTGCCGAGCATGGTGAATCATGCAGGATCCTTGCCTGGATTTACACCCGCGCTCACCTGTCTCTCCTGCTCCCTGGCGCTCACTGACTGCAGCAGTCCCTGGATCTCCATTTCATGCTCCGCAGTTTGTTTACTCCGATCGCTCAGAAGGTCCTGCAGCATCCTTTCTTTTCGCTGCAGGCGCTGGCACAGTTCCTCAGCTATTTCACTCTGCCCAGGTCCGAGTTTACAGAGCAATGTTGCACTGAGATCCTAATGTGAAAGGGATAATGTAAATTTCTGGAGGACAGAATGTTCTCTACTGCACACTGAAGCGCCGTCATAAAAGAATGATAAGATTCATAGTAAGAGGACAATGTCTTATCATTTTTCTTTCCCCAGACCTAGGCCAGGCCAATGACATGGAGGGTTGGACATACGTGCTCAGTGAATGAATACTAACAATACAGAGAGACCCCTAGAATGGCAGCTTATGCAATGATTTCTGAAGAAAGTAGTTTCCCTATGCTCGGGCACACAACAGTTAGTGTCAGATGGAGCAAAAGGCCACTCGGTTCACTTGATCCCTCTGCAGAGTAACTGTGGGGGGGTGTGTGCAGAAGCACAGGCTAAAAGGCAGGATGATCTGGGTGAGGTGGTACATGACTCCCTGAAAGCCCCGCGCCTGTGAGGCTCAAGTAGGAAGATGCAAGCTTGAAGCCAGTCTGAATATAAAGCAAGACCCTGTCTGGGAAAAATAAAAGGGGACCAAGGAAACTCGAAAATGAGACAGGCCAAGCCTACACAGAAACACAGCACATGGTGCTCAGAACCATGGAGCCCTAAGGCTGGACTGAACCGGCTGCGCCTCTCTGCTATGCTGCTTTGACAGGTCACTTAACCTCAAATATCTAGCTCCTTGCTTTGAAAGCAGAGTATGCCATCATGAACTTGTGAAGATTCACTAAGTTAATTTCCACTAAGCTCTTAAAATAGTACCCAACCCAGCAAGTACACTATATCTGTTATAATATAGGTCAGTTATAATACAGATGCATTTTTAGATCTAATTAATTCTCAAAAGCTTCCTGGAGAATGATACATGGCATGTTAAATTTATAGTTGTAAAAAGACTTCCCAGGGAAAGGTAGCTACTCGCCCAGGCGTAGGCTATAATTAAAGATTTATGTCACTGGCTGCGCAGGCTTGAAGGGAGCTGACTAGGGCCGAGTCTATGCGTCCCTAAGCCAATGCCTTCGGGTTAGTGAAGCCTTGCCTCCACTTCTTTATTCCTGTCGTGCAGAGATGTCTGCAACTGCTGGATGATGCTCTCCTGTTCCTTCTGCCAGTTGCCAAATTTGATTTCCAATTCTTCTTTCAGCCACTGGAGGTTCTGACAGGTGGCAGTTAACTGTTCCATTTCCAGGCCTTTGGCCCTCAGGAGACTCTCCATACTCTACATGGACAGACACAGCAAATATAATAAGCCAAAGAGGCACCCCATGCCCCTCAGGATAAGAAATTAGCTCCACTGTTAGCTGAGACCCACCTGACCCTTTCTGTAAGAGGGAAAAACACAGAATGTGATACCGGTGTTTTGGTTTTTTTAAATCTTTTTTGTGGAGAGGTAAATATAGAATGCATGATAAAATAGGATTATGGGAAGAGTAGTTTCTGTAGCAAAAAAGTGAATGGCTTCTTTAAGAACTGACAGAGGGTGGCTAATAGGATCTAAAATAAGTATGCAGAAAAACTAAAAGTATATGTTAAGAAAACAAGCAGTCATATGATACATTGGTATCTACATAACATCAATGAGGAAAACCCAGTATAAAGTACATGCATATATACACTGCCCCAGCAATCCTCACAGAAAAGGGTATGTGCATATCCACATTAGCAGACAAGGATGAGAGGTTAGAACCGTGTAAATAACAATCACCATCCACTATCACCCCTGCAAGTCATAAAAGGAACAGAAGTGCTACAAAGCTTCCCTTTCCCACAAGCACTGGAAGGAATGAGTGAAGGCTACTTTCCTCTGGTTTTTAATTTTGTTTTCCTTTCAAGGCAAATACTCTGGGTTTCAGAGAGCAATGGAGGGCCTGATACTTGAGGCCTAGACAGCAATGGGAGGCAGGGAGAGCAAGCTGGATTTGGCTCTTACTTGCATGGTAGCTTCATTGGCGGACAGGACACTACGCAGTCTTTCTAAGTCATGATCTCGCTCTCTCACAGCAAGATGAAGCTGCCGCAATTCCTTGTCCTTTTCTTCTAGAGCAGAGAACTTGTCATCTATAACCCGCTGCAAGGAAAGTAAGGCTCCTAAATTCCAGAGGGTTCACTACACTATCACCTTTATTCATTTAGATCCCAAATGTGAAGAGAGCAGGAAACTGAAACTCCAAAGCAGGGATTCAGACACCAACTGTAGCTAGGACAATCCGCAGCATATTGGGGGTGTGGGGGCTGCGACTGGCTTCGTACCTCTAGAGCAACAGCTCGGTCTTGTATTCGTTGCCGCAGTTTTTCAAGCAACATCTCGTTTGTTTCTAGAGTTTTGTCTGTGTTATCTCGATACTGTAGGAGCTCCTGAAGGTCCTAATGAGACAAAAACACTATTCTTCATTCTTTTACCTCAGATGAGTTTCCTTTTTTTTTTGGTTTTTTGAGACAGGGTTTCTCTGAATATCTCTGGCTGTCCTGGACTCGCTTTGTAGACCAGGCTGGCCTCAAACTCACAAAGATCCGCCTGCCTCTGCCTCCCAAGTGCTGGGATTAAAGGCGTGCGCCACCACCGCCCGGCTCAGCTGAGTTTCTTTATTTCTCTCAGGAATTTGTTATTTAGCATATATAAACACAAAAGTCAGGATAATAGACATGTGAACTGTTAACAATTCTGCAACAAACAGACTAGCAGGTGAGCCAGTATGCTCAGGGAAACAAAGGAGACACACTGCCTGACTCTGTGTAAAGGGGTCAGTAAAGCCCTCACAAAAGACTCTGAGCTAAACCTGGTGGAGCACATCTGTTACCCAGCACTGAGGAGGCAGAGCCAGGTGGATCTCTGTAAGCTGGAGGCCAGCCTGGTCTACAAAGCTCCAGGCTACCCAGGGACATATGGTCAGACCTGACTCATACATAACATAACAAATCCACTACCACCAAAAAGGTATTTCCCAAATGAAGATGTGCCATGGGTGCATCTGTGAGGGGTGGAAATTATATGCAGTGGTGCGTACAATTATATGTCTGAAATTTAACAGATTCAATGTCCCCAAATAGGTGACAGTACTGATCACGCTTCTCAGTGCCCCATTTCCTCTAAATTTTTAGCAAGTGGGTGTTCTGTTTGCTGAATACTGCCTACACTAGTTACATTTACACATGGCTACTTACCTGCTGGGTAGCATGCTGCTTCATGAACTGTATTTTCTACTCTTTGCATGTGTTTCCAATTCCACCATTCACACATGGAGCACAAGGCAGACCTTGAGATGATGCAAGCAGGCATTTGAGAGCGCTTGAAGCCTGGCTGTCATCTGAGAACTCACCTGAACCAGCTGCTCTTTGTGACTTAGGCTGCGACTTAGGTGCTGGATGGTCTGCTCCTGGGTTCGAATCTCACTGTACTTTTCCGCCTCCAGAGTGTGAAGCTGCTGGCTCTTACTCTGCAATTCTCCTTGGAGGTGTCGCAAAGCTCTTCGTAATTCCTGGAATAAATATATCCTTTTTTAAAAGTGGCCTTTCCACATGATCATCATTTTCAAGGCAAACTGGACATGATTGTATCTTCCCATAATCCCAGCCACTGGAGAGCCTAAGGGCAGAAGGATCTCAAATTCAAGGCCAGCCTAGGCAACATAGTTTGAGCTCATCCCCAAAACAGACAGACAAACAGGAAACTTTATATATACTAAAATATATAGTAAAATATAAAGTAGTAGAGAATACCATCTTTAAATTGATATAGGAAAAATATAGAGAATATAAATCAAATAGTATACAAAAGCTAATGAAAATTATGGAGTAGAATGTAAATTTCATATCTGGTTTAAGAGAATAGTTCTATAGTCTACTAATGTGGTCTGTACTCTAACCCTGAACTCTTTCCTAAGCTCAATGCTTCTATCACCTTCCTCCCTAAAGAACTCAGCTTAATTTGCATTATCACCCTGCCAAAATACCTGAAATTTTAATATTTCTAAAGAAAACTCAAGGCTCATAATTATTTTCCAAACTACTAAAATAGGAGACAGCACACAAGAAAAGATCTTTAAAATCCAGAAGAAAAAGAGGAGGAGGAGGAGGAGGAGGAGGAGGAGGAGGAGGAGGAGGAGGAAGCAGATAGCATGTGTACTAGAACGAGACAGAGGAACTGTCTAAGGATAGTATGATGTTTACATACATTTAAATTGCATGGCTACGTATGCAAGTAGACACCCTTTCCTACTTTACCCAATGATTTTCTCAACTTAACTATGTATTTATTTATTCTTGTGGAGGTCAAAGGACACCTTTCAGGAACTGGCTGTCTTCTTCCAGCATAGGTTCTGGGGTGCAAACACTTATGGGCAAGCATTTTTCACTGGCTGAGTCACCTCACTGGCCTCACCAGCTGACTTTACCCTTTTAGAATAACCTCAGCTATCTCCTCCTTTGTGACGATTTAAGCCCTCTGACTTCTTCCCTCAGCCCCTCCTAGACACTGTTATGGTAACATAAACCTGTGTCTTTGGCAGAATTCACCCTACTGACATTCTGTCATGTAACTGTCTCTCCCACTAAACTGTAATAACTTAAGAGACAGAGTCTCTGAGACTCACCTTTGCACTTCCAGGACACAGTCTGTACATGACCAAATGACACTGAGCAAAGGACTCAAGGATTCAGGTCCAGCATAAACAGTCCTACTAACAAGTTACTGTGGGGCAAGGTCAGCACAGGGGCAATAGAACTGTTAATGATTTACCTGGTTATGTTTCCACGCCGCTTCCTTCTGCTGCTCTCTCTCCTGGGCTGTAGCCTCTACAAACTGCCTGCTTCGCTTGCCATCAGCCAGTTGGCGTTCTTTCTGGCGTACCAGCCTCTGGAGCTTCTGTATTTCCAGCTGGCTGCAGAACAGAGCACTCTGGAGATCAAGCAGGGCCGCCTGTTGCTGGGCAGGGGCAATGCCCTCCGAGCTCTGAAAAGAGCAGAATCACAATGACCATCACAAGGAGGAAGCACCAAGCACCCGAGAGAACTGCGCAGCCCCAGGGGGACTCCGCTCCCGCCTGGGGCCCTCACATACATGGAGTTGTCCAAGTTGGCTTTGGTGCAGCATTTCTCGAAGCTTTGCCATTGTGTCATTTTGACCTTCAATCACCTGGTACAGCTCCTCAGTCTAGAAATGGGAGGATAGCGTGCTAATGTCAGCAAACTACACATGAACAACATTCTTGCCTGGCGGATGTTAGTAACAGAGCCATTCCAAAGTACCTGTTTAGTGGACATTTTTCCATGGTAAGTTTTGCTAGTCTGACAATAATGTCTTCTACAAAATGTAGAACACTTACCCACTTCAACGGGATGAACTCTTTCCCCGCAAGTCTGTGATTACATAGCACCTTACCTCACTTTCCCTGCTCTTCAGCGTTTCCTTAAGGCTCTGAATTATCGTATCTTGCTTCTGAGATGACTCCTGTGCAGATTTCAGTTCACAGCTCATTTCATTCAGTTTCTCTTGAAGAATCTGAATTCAGCACAGGAACTCTTGTTAGCTCCATGATGACTTTTAACTTTGAGGGCTAGCAGACTGTTCTGTACATCTCAGGTTTAAAGATCAACTTAGGGATACTGTCTTATTTCTTTCCCATGCATAGGGGCCATGAGAGTCAGAATATGAAGAGAGGCAGCAAATACTTCCATCAATGCTCAAATACCTCAGTTCTCATGTACTTTGCATGGTCTTCATGTCAACAGCCATAGTATTCTCTTGGCCCTCCCATATGTACAAGGAATGCCTGCTATCTAGTTCAGGATAGGTTTCTAAAAGAGTATAACTAGACCCTGAGGACAATTGCCTTGTCAGCAGACATTAAAATCCATGACCTAGGGCTGGAGAGATGGCTCAGAGGTTAAGAGCACTGACTTCTCTTCCAGAGGTCCTGAGTTCAACTCCCAGCAACCACATGGTGGCTCATGACCATCTACATTGAGATCTGGTGCCCTCTTCTGGTGTGCAGGCAGAACACTGTATACATAATAAATAAATAAATAAAAAATCCATGACCTATACAGGGATAAGAAGTTACCCTAAAAATCAAAAGCACAACTTCCTGTCTCAGAGCCGTACTGTACAGTTAGACTAATGGAAGGTCTAATCTCGAGAATTCCTAAAGGCATTGGAAATTGTGGCATGTATGGAACAAGCTAACACCCTAATAAAAAACAAAGGGAAAGGCTGGGTAAGCTTAGAGGACCTGAGTTGGATCCCCAGCAGCCATGTAAAAAGCCAGGCTTGAGCCAGGTGTGGTGGTGCACACCTTTAATCTCAGCACTCGGGAGGCAGAGGCAAGTAGGTTTCTGTGAGTTCAAGGCCAGGCTGGTCTACAAAGTGAGTCCAGGACAGCCAGTACTATTCCACAGAGAAACCCTGTCTAGAAAAACCAGAAGGAAAAAAAAGAAAAGGCCAGGCTTGGAAGTGTGTGCTTATAATCCTAGCTCTGGGAATGGGGAATGTGGAAACAGATGGTCCTGGGCTTGATGGCCAACCAACCTAGAACCTAGCCTAATTTTTAAGCCCTGGGTCCCAGGGAAAGACTGTCTCCAAAAATACCTCAAGGTAGATAGTTCCTGAGGAACAACACCTGAGACTGACCTCAAGTTCACATATACACACACACACACATACCTACCTGTATGCTTATACACACAATTCACACATACACATACAAGAAAGGAAGTAAAGATAAAAGTGTAGAACTATACTTTCAAATGAACTATGCTGTAGAGAACTGGGGATACCACAGTATTCACATCCCAAGTCCTACTCAGGATGATGGAGGTGGACAACAGCCAGTTTTGGCATACCTTGTTGGTGGCCTCTGTTTGCTGGATTTTGTCCTGGAGTTCTGCCAGGTGGGAATCAGACACAGACGGCTGGGTTATAGGGGTCTCATTTAAGGCCAGCTTTTGTTGCTTGAGTAACTCTTTAGGCACAGGCTAGAAGGCAGCAGGGAAGATAAGTACACTGAGTAAACACATCCAATCCATTTGATTGTCATGTTCAAACTGAGCCTCCTCTTTTAGAAAGTTGGAAACCACAGTTGCTACACAAATGGTTAGGTGACTTCCACAAGACAGTTCTGCTACTTGCCAAGAGTGCCACTTCACTGCCATTCCGACCATGCTCCTCACGTTCTGCCCTTGTCATTCTCTACCCACCCACACAAACATGACTTTGTCAGGTAAAGCAAGTAACTCAAGAGTTTATAGCTTAAAGAGAAAGAGAAACTTAATAAAGAACAGAATAACAACCAAATATTTGCTTCATTCTATGTTTAACCAGGAGATTAATGAAGGCATCAAAGGATCTAAGTTATATTCCAATTACTTGTCCTACAATGGGCCTGTTTGTGATGTTGGAAAACCTCCAAGACTTTTTAAAAAATATGGGTCATACATTGGAGAACAGCATTTCTGATCACCAAATTTCCTTAATTTGTACTGCAGTTGATAAGAGATGTCTTTGTCCTTAAGAAATATGTGTGGATATATCTAGAGTAAATGAGTTGTTTGGAAGTTAAAAAA
>CAJQZJ010016855.1:4139019-4160471 GCA_907164525.1 Lophiomys imhausi | reverse complement strand
CTCTCTCTCTCTCTCTCTCTCTCTCTCTCTCTCTCTCTCCCTCTCTCTCCCTCTTTCGAGACAGGGTCTTATAACCCAGTCTGGCTTCAAACTCACAGCCCTGCTTTAGCTTCTCAACTGCTAACATTACAAGCATGTATCACTGCACCCAGCTTCAAACCACTGCTAAGAATTAAAAGGGTGAAATTAATTCTGTCAGGAAAAACAAGTGCAAACAAAGATGTTTTATTACGTTATTTATAAGCCCATAGATATTTCTTAACAGCTCATTAAAAGGCTGTTTTATCCCCACTAAATGAATTGATAAAACAAAATCTTAAAATTCTAAAAGGTAAGATGATCAAAGAGGTACTAAGACAGTCTCAAACAAACAAATGACAGGAAATAAAAACAATCATGAGAGTTCTGAAAGTTGATGGAATGACTCATAAAAGCACCCAGGCTTCTGACAGTGTCCTCTGGAAGCTGGACTTCAATGCTTGCTATGACAAGAAATGGGAGTGAAACGAGCCCATTTACGCTGGCCATGCCGCTTGCTTATCAGCAGAACTTTTTAACATCACCTACTCCCTCAACACAGATCTGCTGAACACTAAATAGCACACACTATGTGGGAGGAAAAAAAAATTACTGTATAGGACAAAAGTGACTTCTCTTGAAGTGGATTGTGCAGCACTTGGATTTGGTGGCTGCACAATAAATACGGAAAGGCAGAGTTTCGGCTAGTGGCAAGTCCTGTGTAGTGACAGGGAAAGTACAACAGAGACTTGGTGACTGTTACTTTATATCAAGTAGAGGAGCTTTCCTTTTGAGACAGTATCCAAATGGACATCTGAAGGGAAGTAGTCAGTCACTCTAAAAGCAACAGAAGACTAAGCCAGGCAAAGGGAGTAAACTGCTGATGGACTGTGAGCCTGGGGTAAGAAAGGCCTATATATCTAGAAGGATCCAGAGAAATACAATGTGAGCTGAATGTATAATTTTTAATCTCTTCATAGCTTCACTGAATAAAGTAAAAAAAAAAAAAGTGAATTTAGTTTTGATAATTTGTTTAAGCAAATATTTCTAAAACATTTCAAATGTGATCAATGTAAAAAAAAGATATTATGATTTTTAAGTATTTGAAATTTGAAGTCTGTTTTATATTCAGTGCACATTTCAACTCAGACTAGTCACACTTCAGGTGTGAAAAGAGGGACACAGGTCAGTGGTGGGCCTCATTAGAATACATCTGACAAAGGGCATAGCAACAGGATCAAGTGTTAAGGGAGGCACAGCCCCTGTACTGTAGGATAATCAAGCTGGACTGATCTAACCTGGAATGAGAACGGTCTGCACTATTGTATGTACTCACATTTTGGGTTGTTGTTTTTGGTGGTTCTGGGCATCAAACCCAGGGCCTTGTGCAGCGATGCCCCCAGTCCTGGCTGCAGTGTCTTCTAACAGAAAAGTCATATTTAAGTTTTTAAAAGCTCACTCGAGCTGATCAGTGGTGACAGACAGTGGAAGCCCCAGCATAAGAGAGATCAGCCAGAATGCAGGTGGAAGGTGGCTGGATTATAAAGATATAGCAGCATAGCCGGGCGGTGGTGGCGCACGCCTTTAATCCCAGCACTTGGGAGGCAGAGGCAGGCGGATCTCTGTGAGTTCAAGGCCAGCCTGGTCTACAAAGCGAGTCCAGGACAGCCAAGGATACACAGAGAAACCCTGTCTCAAAAAAAAAAAAAAAAAAAGATATAGCAGCGGCAGGTAAGTGGATGGGTCTGGTACAGTTAATGTGCTGCTGTTGCTCTAGACAACTGAAGGCAGGAAAAGAAGCAAGGAGGATGACTCCCAGAAATAACTGAGATATGTGTTGGTGTGAATACAAGAAGTCTCCCCCAGAAACAATGTGAATTATGTCACATACATACCACAAGAGATGCCTGAAATAGATACCTATAATTCTAACAGACAAAATTGTCAGTGGTTCAGTGGTAAAGTAGCCCCTATAAGACCTGGCTTTTTGTTTCCTCGGTGTAAAATAACCCTCCAGCAATGTCCACTACAAATCTGAAATCTCAACCACAGCAAGCAGAATTGAGGAAACTAACTCCACAGCTGGAGATACAGCCAAGCTGTAAGGCATGCACACCTGGAATGCACAAGAGCTCAGACTCAACTCCTAAATCTCTAGTGCTGGGTATCAGGGAATAGTTTCAACATTAAAATGGCAGGAAGGCAGTCCTAATTATTCACTTTAAATCAGAGAACTTGGAGCTCCGAAGGAAGCAATAAACTAACCAGCTATCCCAATTCCACTTTATATACAAGGATGAAGCTACAAAAGGCAGGCTGATATTCAAGTCACAAAAAAAGTCAGGAAGTGTCCACGGAAAACTAGATTGCAGTTGGTGGTGCAGCTTTTATTCCTATAAACCCAGTGCTCACCATGATGCCAGGAACATTTTAGGGATCAAAGGTTTGTGCTTACTTAATGCATAAGACCAATAAAAACAAAAGCAAACTAAAACAGGCCTGGCTCCTACTTCCCCGTTCAATGTTCTAATCCTTCAGCAGCCCTGTCAGAACAAGATCACCTGTGTGTACATGTACACATATATGCACAGTTCACCATTCACATATGTGTAGTTTCTAAACCTACACATACATAAGCATAAGGATGTATGAGTGGGAACTTTAAAGCAGAAGAATGCCACAGGCAAGTGATCTGCATCTCATGTGAACCGTCTCAGCGTGAATCATGGGAAACTTCAGATTCTGTAAATAACTGATTTAAAACATGGGAGGTGTTCATTTCTTCTTTCTTCATAATTTATTCCTTTAGAGCAGAGAAAATGCCTTTTCGGAGAAGCCCAAAGGGCATTTAGTAAGTTCCTCTGAGTCACGTGTGCACTAAGTTCTCGTGAGGTACCAAACACCTCACTTATAAGCTTACGGGTCCTGGGAAGAATCTCCACAGCCAGAAGTTAGTGGTCTTTCGTTTAGTAGCATTACAGCCACTCCTAGATACTTAGCTTCTAAGACCGTGACCCAGCTACAAGGTCCTTTCAGATTAATCTGTAAGAATTAGCATGCATGCTGTATCAATCTGAAAAGGAGAGCCAAATCCAACCCCAGTTCTGCACAACACAAGGCTAAAAAGCAGGGTTTTAACCCTGGATTGGCAGCAGTTTTCCTGGCATGCTCTAACCCTTACAATAGTGAGTCACTGATCCCAAACTGCTATCAGAGACAAACAACAACAATCAGCTAGCATAAAATTAAAAGCCTAACCTTTGACTAGTATCTAATGTGTGTTTTCCAAAGGGCCTGATCTGCCTAAATAAACAGCTAAGGTATAAATGGGACGAATTCACCACAGTCCCCAAAAAGCAGACCTTGATGTTGTAAGCACAAAGGTGTGCTCTTTGAATTTAGACAGAAAGGACCCTGGTGGTTGCAGAGCTCTGGGAACAGCTATTTACTAAGGGACCACACCTCTCTACCATAGTTTTTCTAATTCAAGGCCAGACAATAAAGAAGGAAATTACTACCCAGAACAAGACCTCAAACCTTCCTGCAGATAATATGAAGAGCCTGGGTCTTCAGGCATAAAGTCCACAGAAGGCAAATAAATTATTTGCATAAGCAAGAGAAATATACTGTTGCTGTTTACCTTAATATAAGGAGATGTGGGGTGGGGCTGGAAGGGAAACAAAGCCCTCAGGAAGAATCGTCAGGCTGATATTTAATACATATATACAATGGGTTAAGTGGAGGATTAAACAAAAGAATCAAAATTACTAAACCGAATGGTTCCTCAGGTTTCCTTCCTATTGTAGGAAAAATTTTGCTTTCAATGTTCGTGTATCTATAAACCAAAAAAAAACTACCAAAAATTGCATTTTTTAATTCTTCCTACATGTGCTCAGAAAAACAGATAAAAGGTGGTATGCCCTTGTCCCACTTGCCTTTGGTTTTACCCAACAGTACAATAACCCTTAAGGAGATTAAAAGTCAATCAGACTTAATTAATTAGATTAAGGTCCAAAATAAAATACATATTTTGTTTACAAACCTTTTGAGCTCAGTGTGACTATTTTCTCCTGCATCTTTAGTTATTAGAGAAAACATAGTAATTAAATACTCTTTCTCGAAGCTCAGCATCATTTTTCTCTCACTTCCCAATGTCTTATTCTTCACACAATAACAAATGAAGTCATGTGACAACAGAGAGGTCATATCCTACTAGCTTAAAGCTCTAACAGCCACAGTTACTGTAATAAAGGGATTTGACCTAAGGATACAATTACCATAGTTTATACACTTATTCATTTTTCTTTATGGAAACCCCAAAATCCTACTGGAATCTTTGGGATACAGAAAGTGGGTTCTTGGCTTAAAATAGGTTAAGAGGATATGATTCAGGTAATGTAATTAAATGTACAGAATTAAAAAGTCTTGGCTGAAACCAGTGAGGGAACTTTGGTTCCGCAAGGGTGGCTCTTATTTAAACATAAACTTTCCAACATTCTTAATGAGGGGTGCTCTTGAAAATCCTTCCCAACTCCAAAACTGGCTGAGCCCAGGCAAAATACCAAAAGGTATTTTTCAATTAAATATGGATAAAAAACCATTTTTGTTTCCCATGGGAAACTTCAGGTCTTCAACTTGCTGCAGTATTGGCCATGGTTGGGAGAAAAAAAACATCTTATTTCCCCATCGTGACCAGCCTACTTTTATATATTATATGCAATTTATATGAGTATTTAATTTGTAGCATCTGTCTGGTTACAGAAACACTGTTTGGGCCAAACATAGCAATGAGGCTCCATTGAAAAAAAAGTACCCAAGTGCTGGGCATGTATAATGCTTCTTAACATTTCGCACAAATGAAAGCAATGACTTTTGTATTTTTTTTAAATAATACTTTCCTATGTTCTGTTTCTGATAATTTTGCATAAATTTTAAAACATTTATTGTGTTTTCTGCTAAAGTTCTTTTTTTTTTTTTTTTTTTTTTGGTTTTTCTAGACAGGGTTTCTCTGTGCAGGCCTGGCTGTCCTGGACTTGGTCTGTAGACCAAGTTGGCCAGGGAATCAGAGATCTGCCTGCTTCTGCCTCTGCCTCTCAAGTGCTGGGATTAAAGGTTTGTGCCACCATGCCCGGCTTTAAAGTTCTTATTGGTGTACAAATTTTAAATGCAACCTAACTATACCTCAAAAATCTCATTTAATTGGAATCTTCATTCATTACCAGACTGTAAGTATCTGGACCCCTGCTGACTGAGGACTAAGATTCCTAGTGATTCTAGGTTGTCTACCTTTGCAATAATTCATATGAAATGGAATGTGTCAGGATGGTTAACAAAGTTAACTGAATCTAGTGTTTAGTATTGCTATAGAAATAAAGTAGCAGCTGCCAGGTCCCCGTAAATAGCTAAATTTAAAGGGTGGTGTGAAATCAGTTGAGCCCTTGTGAATGGCTCAAATTAAGTTCAACTGCTACTCTCCAGTCATTAAGAGAGTCAAGAGTGTGGCTGAGTGAGTCCCTCCTTAATAAGAAATATCTTCTAGTAGGGCTCAGTAGGAAAGCTGCCTGTACAATTTTCACCTTAACTTTATGATTGACAACATCTGAATTCCCAAGTATCTTGCTTGAACATGTCACCATTAGCTCTCAGATGACCACTAATTAAAACACATTGTCCAGATGTTCTTGCTAAAGCTTTCCTGATGGTTTGGCAGGTTTCATCCTATGCCCTAATCATTTTGAGGCATCTAGGGGATGAAAAGCTTAATGGTCCAGGGAGAACTCACTAGGAACCTAACTCTCTTACAGAAAGTTATGGAAGATATCATCCACAAATCTAAAAACAAAAACTGCAAAAATCAAGAGGGAAGTACTTCTGGTGCAGAAAGTGAGATAAAGTGTCTTTTTTTTCTGCAGGAAAAGAATCTTTATCTTTTGGCATGTAAAAGATATGCAACTTTGACAATAGGAAAAATCAACAGATAATGTTTAAAAGGCGTATGAAAAGTAACTAGGTGTAAATCACATATGCTAAATGGGGCACAAGCAATAAAAACAGCCCAAATGGGCTCAGTGGTTAATTCTTTTCAAGTGTAGACCAGTATTATCCTGGAGCTAAACAAACCATGGGAAACCTGTGGACAGCGCATCAGAAAGGCACTATAGTTAGCCATTGCGTATACCTGGAACCCGAACGGCAAATACTCTTCATAGAGATCATCCCACAGATCCTGTAGGTCTGGAATTTCCAAAGAATAGCTCACAGGTGTCCTGTAAAGGGGTTTCAAAGGCCTGTTAAGGAAACTGGAACTAACTCCATTTGTTATGACAGGGCCAGGCTTGGCTCCAGGTGGGCTGGATTTCACTGGAATAGGAAGCTTGCTCCCTCGGGGACTCTGAATGGGCTTATAATCAAGACCTTTAATCATGTTAAGAGCTAGTTCCAGCTTGGGGTTACACAAATGATGTGGAGCCTGCTCATCAGAACAACAGTCACACTTCACAAATTCTTTAGCACTTCTCTCCGTTTCCTCATCTTTCTGTTGTGGAGGACTAGCCTGGACACTAGCATCCAAGGACTCTACAGAGGAGCCGGGTGTCCCTTCCTCCATGCTTTCTCCATCCGGGGGTACTTTTGTGCTGGGTAAGTCTGGAGGCCCAACCTCTGACAATGCCGGTTCTTCGGTGCAAATGCTGGTAGACCATCTGCTGGAGGGGCCATAAGAAACACTTCTGGACACTTTTCGAGGCACCTTACAAATGGCTTCATAGTCGGAATCCGAAACCCGCAAAGCTGCACATCCACGGCATCTCCTGGGTCGGTTTCCGGGGCCTTCGGAAGCGTGACAGCTGTGTGAGTCGTGAATCTGATCCTCATTTTCTACCCAGCACTCAAACCCTGAATAGGCAAAGTCTTCCTGGAGCAGTGCAGAGTACCTCACATCTGGCAAGCCGGAAATGTCAACCGTCCCACTCCCCGCCTTGATCTCCTCGCCAGAGTCGTCATCGTTATTCTTCCGATACATACTAGCGATGCAGAACTTGAGGCGGTCCTTTTCCAGCAGTAGCTTCTGCAAGCGCTCAATGGAAAGGGCTTCGATCCTGGCAATAACAGTATCGAATCGATAGATGCGATCGAGCATGAAAGCACATTTGCTGCAAGCAAACTCGGCTTTGCCATCACGAGAGACATCTTTGCCGAGGACATGCGAAAGCAGAACCTGGAGGTTGAGCTTAGACGCGGTGTGGAAGATCCAACGCCGCTGGTTTCCGCACAGCTCCCGGGCACAGATCCTGCAAATCTCTTTCATCTTCAGTCCGGGAGGGTGCCGAGCTTCTCGGTAGCGGCCACAGCTGCAGGCTGCTCACCCGCTCTGGGATGCAGTCCTCTGCCCACCTCGGTGTTCTGGGGCTGGCATGGCCCAGTCCGGGGTCCTCACTGGGCTGGGGCACACCTCAGCGCGCGCCGGCTCTGGGTACCACAAGATCAGCCCCGCCCCTCGGGCAGGGGGCGGGCGCGGAAACACCGAGGGGGATGCTGAGTGACAGGCCACGAACTGCGCGAGGTCGCGGCGGGAGGCCCCCACAGCTGTCTCTCTCGCAGGCCGCCGTGTCCTCTACGTCCTCCCGGGCTGGCAAGGCTGGGCTCCGGGACAGTAGAGGCGGCTCGGAGCTGACGCAAAGTCCGAGAGATGAAGCATCAGATTTCAAGATGGCGCCGGGTAGGCGGCCGCCGCGAGACTCCTCTGGGAGCTGTAGTCCGACCCCTGCGGCTCCGCGCATGCGGGCTGGCGAGTACCTGGCCTCGCCCCCAATCCCGTCTCTCCGGGGAGCCCGGTAAAGCGGACTTTGCTCGCGGTTCTGAGTGGAAACCGAGATAGAAGGCCAGCGCCAGGCTACTTTAACTCTGATAAGATCTGACCAAATACACACCCTGATCCTTTCAAGGAATCTCCCTCCTCTGCTGGATGCCTTGAGGCTCCTCCCAGGGAGGAGAAAGCCCAGTCCCCTCCCTGTCTGTCAACGGCTAGTGCCACGTACACTGGATGTGGCCTGGCGGTGCCACTAGGTACCGCTGTGCCTTCGCCTTCTCCTGCAGCCCCTCCAGCTCCTCTCCTAATTCTTTCTGACTCTGGGGTCAGAAGGCCCCAGGCTGCAGAGATGGGTGGGGAGAGCCTGATAACCTTAGGAAGCTGGTAGAGCGAGTTTGCCCGAGGCCAGTCTACGCTTGGAGTTTTCCTACTGTTGGATGGGTCTGAGAAAAGAGACTAGTGTTTCTCCCATCATTGTCGGGGGATGGGAGGATAGTAGGCCTAGGTGTTTTGTCCTTTTATGGAGTAGAGAGTGGGGAATGGACAGAGCACAACGCAAGCCAGGGAGGGAGGGAGAGGGGGGAGGGAGGGAGACACCAGGTGACTGCATAAATAAACAAGATTTTAGAGATAACGAGAATGATCTTTGTCAAATTTGAGGCCTCTTGAGAGATTATCACGAATTCTCTTTTCAGATTCTAATAGACTACTCCTTTTGGAAATGCAGAGAGAAGGCTTCTTTGAGAGCGTTTTCAGTTCAAATACTTCAGAATTAGGGCTGGAAATTCACTGGCATAGTTAGTACCCGGATTTACTACTACACGGTTGTGCCCTCCCACCCTTTTCTACAGGACTTCACACACACAAAAGAAAGCAACCTGGAGCACCGAGTGTATGGGATGCAGGTAACACAAACTTGCCATAAGATAGTCACTGCCTGGCTTGAGAGGCAAATAGTGGAGGAAGAACAGTATCTTCAAGAGCAGGAACTCTGATCCCTAACTGATGACTTTTACATTCTGAAACTGTGAGGCTGGGGCTATTGTTATAGTCACCTAAACAAAATCCTGTAGCTTTGTCTGCAACATAACTTTGCACATATAATGTCATCTAAAGACAGAGATTCTGATCCTCTGATCAAGACCATAAAAATGGGATTTCAAAAAATGCCTGTATTTTTGTTTCCTCTAGTTGTGTGAGTTTGACATTCATGAGAAACAATCTTTGAAATCTACAACAATCTATAGAAAGGCAATTTCTGGACTCACCATGACTGGTGAACAGGCAAAGAGCACTCTCCTCCCTCCTAGACAAAATACTCCAAAGTTACATTGAAAAATCGATAGCTCTCATATCAGAACTAGCCCTCTGGTGATCATTGGTATTTAAAATAGCTTGATTATAGTCAAAAGATCATGCTGTGTAGATAGCAAAACTTGAAGCTTAAAGTTTAAAAATAAAACTTAGAAGAAATATTAATAAGTTTAGCATTTTATGATCCATATTGTCACCTTTGTCACAATTTGTAGTTAACAGTGGCTCCTTTAAGAAAGGAAGCAAAACGGAGTAGAAGGAAGTAAATGAAGACATTTTATTCTATATTCTATGAAGCATTTGAATTCAGACCAGTGAATACTCAAGTATCACCTGTAATATTTTTCATTGGATGTTTTCCTTGAAATTCTTTTTAGATTTAAAAATGATGATGGTGCTTCATTATACAGCAATAGGAACTCTAAGAGGACAAAGAAACTTTCCGGGACTGTAAAGATTTTATCTGCCATGCCTTGAATGATGGGTACATGAGTTTGTGCAGCTTATAAAGCTCATGAAATTGAAGACTTAGAGTTGTAGATTTGATGTTTGTATATGGTAGTAAAATGAAAAACAATATTTCAAAAATACTTTGCCTAAATATTTTAAAACTTTGCCGAAAGCAAACCCCATTTTCACACAAAATAGCTTTGAAAATTGGAGAGATAAAATACAGTATGGAGCTGGGCGGTGGTGGCGCACGCCTTTAATCCCAGCACTTGGGAGGCAGAGGCAGGCGGATCTTTGCAAGTTCGAGGCCAGCCTGGTCTACAAAGCGAGGCCAGGACAGCCAGAGCTGTTAAACAGAGAAACCCTGTCTCGAAAAACCAAAAAAAAAAAAAAAAAAAAAAAATACAGTATGGAAGACAGTCTGTAATGGCCCAATCACAAATTTTGAAGAAAATTTCTAGTTCTTATATTTAATATGAATTTTAGAAAACTCAATTCCATACACATATGCATCATATACATTGATGACTGAAGCAATATATATTATTAAGGTGAAACTGGAGATTTTTATGATGATTTAATATAGGATGATGACTTCTAAAACTTACTGAAGGCACATAATAGAAAATTTGAGAATGGGTTTTACTATTGTGCAGTTTTAAGTAAGTTATCAATGGGCTATATCAGTAATTTGTTCTAAAAATAATGGAATGCTAACAAACTCATGGGTGGGGAGGCTCATGCCTACAATCCTGGCAGGTAGGAGATAGAGACAAGAGGATGAGGAGTTCGAGGTGATCCTTAGCTACATAGTGAATTGGAGGCTAGCCTTGGCTACATTAAGACCCTGTCTCCAAAAGAGAAAGAATAAAAATGACCAATGAGGACACTCACAAGCACTTAGTAACTTAGTAGTTACCTCTTAGGTGACTGACTTTAGGTGAAGCCATTTTCATCTGGTCCTTAGATTTCTAAATGTCCTTAGATTCCTAATGGACAATATGAAGTTTAAAAATATAAACAACAGTTTCAAACTTTAGTATCTATCAGAATGAGGTGTGTGTGCTGGTTCGGGTATTAAAATACAGATGAGATTGCTTGGAGCTAACCCTTAGTGTTTCTCATTCAATAAGTAGGTCTAGGGTGGGTCCTGAGCATTTGTGTTCCTAACAAATTCCCAGATCTTGCTCTTGCTGCTGCTGTCCAAGACCTGTGCTTTGAAAATAACTAACTAGAGCTACCTCTAAGTTGGACTCAGAAAAAAAAAAAAAACTCAGTAAAAATATCAAGAGTTCTATGGGGACTGGTGAAGTGGCTGAGTGTTAAGAGCACTTACTGCTCTTGGAGACGACCCAGATTCAGATCTCAGCACCCGCATGAGGGCTCACAACCTTCTGTGACTTCAGCTCCAGGAGATCGATGGTCTCTTCTGCTCTCCATGCACACTGCATACATATGGTGCATAGATACACACACAGGCAAGGCACAATACACATAAAATAACTTTTTTTAAAAAGGTCAGATGTTATATAAATAAATGAAAAATCTATCCAAAACCCACTTACAAAAATTAGTGTTGAATTTAAAAACTATACCCTAGGGGATGGTGACTCATGGCAGCATGTTGTCCTAGCATTCACGAGGTTGGGGCAGAAAAATTGACACTGGTTGAAGGCCAACCTGGGTTACATTTTGAGTTCTAGGCTAGCTTAGGCTACAGGGGGTTCCCTTGTCTCAAAAAAAGTAGAAAAGGGAGAGAAGAAGGAGGGAGGGAGGACTATATCCCATTGTGGTGGACAAGTATTACTGTGTTAGCATTTTGTACGTTTTGTTTTGTTGTTGGTACCTTCCCTGTTTAGGTACTAGAGTCTGAGAAGTCTCTCTTGGAGCCATCATCATGTTTCTATTCACTGTGTGGCAATAGAGCTGTTGTGTTTGTAACGTCTAATTCTGGCTTAGGAGGGAGTTTCCAAAGGAATGAGAGGTGGGGAACCCCCATGTTCCATACCATGTATTGAGTTTCACTGCCCTAACTGTTGTAATTACTAAAAGCTCTGCCACCCTAAAAAAAGATTCAGGCATATAAGATGAAACAAAAAAGAAATGGTAGAGTGTCCAAGTAAAGGTAATTAGGCTTGTGATAACATATGAATGGGTACATGATCTCCATGTGCTGGAAATAAGAAACAATGACGCTGTCCACCAGTTAATGTAGCATTTGGAAACGTGGACTTTAAAAGCAGGAGGCTTCCAGTATGTCTGCAGATTGCAATCAGGCATGTTAGGGGAATCCAAGTTAATAGAGTGTAAACATCAGAGCCTTTGACATTAAATTATTAAATAACCATAGTTTCATAAATAAAACTTCAAGTATATATTAAATATGTGAGCTAGTCAGCATGAACTTATGCAAACTTGATGTCTTCTCTGGCTTTGCTGAGCCCTCAGGGCACAGGTAATTAGAACAAATGGCTAACTGAATGGTACAGACACAATCTAGTGTGAGAGGAAAGCCCTCCAGACTAGTGTGGCCTGGGAGAGTTAGAGGGGGCAGGAGCAGCACTTGAAATGGCTGTAAGGAAGGAGAGGACAAAATTAATCTTGGAAGTGGGGTGGACATACTGTTCACCTGTAAGTGAAGGGAGACAGTGAGGATCACTGAATATCCATAGCCATACCTCTATATTTAATTCTCTGAAACTGTTCATTCACAGTTATTAAGGTCCAACTGCATAGTAAACACTGTCATGGAGACCCTTACTTCGCAAGGAGCACTTACAGTATTTTGACAAAAGCACAGGAACTTGGGCATGTTATGCACTTAAGCAGAAAATCAAAAGGAAACTATTTTAGGAAGTTGAACTGTGCCACACATGGACTGTCGTTTTAGAGAAGTTTCTGGATGATTATAGGATGATCTGCTGGAAGCTGTTATAGCTATGCATGTGTGGAATAATAACTTCTTATGTAGAAATAGCAAGAGTGTGGTAGATTTGAGAGTCACCTTGCTATACCTGTCAGTCAATGAGCATACATTTATGCAAACTCATAGAGGATGACAGGAAACAAAGGGTTTGTGCTGCCTCGTTTTGTGTCAACTTGAAAAGCCAGAGTCATTTTGGAGGAGGGAACTTCAGTTGAGGAAATGTGCTCAGCACAGTGGCCTGTGGGCAAGCCTGTGGTGCATTTTCTTGATTGATGATTACTGTGAGAGGGACTGACTCACTGTGAGTGATGCTACCCTGGGGCTGGTGGTGCTAGGAGCTATAAGAAAGCAGGCAAAGCAAGCCATGAAGAGAAAACCAGGAAGCAGGGATTCTTCATGGCCTCCGCTCCTGTTCCTGCCTCCAGGTTCCTGCCCTGAGTCCTTGCCCTGTGTTCTTGCCGCATGGATGGCTCCAGTGTTAGCCAGCTGTTGGGGTTTGCAACCAAATGTTCTGGGGTGTGTCACTGGGGAACCAGTCGTCAGAGTTGTGCCCCTGATGCTTTCCTGCCTGGTAAAATCTAGGAACCTTTAACTTTTACATTACAGAATAAAGAAGAGAAATAGCAAATGAATGAAATTCAACTTCCTAGTAGCTTGAGTAAGATAGGGACGAGGGCAACATTAAGCTGACTTACAGAAAGTAATGCATTTCTTACATAACTACATTTGTATAGTAAGGGTCATGCCCAGCAGTCTTTCGTGCATGTCCAGGTGATACTCAGTCCTAGACCCTTTAACAGCGTCCTTCACTCTTCCAGTGTTATCTTTCTTGACTCATCATTACACGAGTGGATTTCAATTTATATATTTTTGGTTGTGAGCCTAGCCTTTAATGGCTGAGCTATCCCTCCAGCCCTTTATATATTTTTTTTATCCTAGAAATTCCTTCATCCCTCAAATACCCCAAACTACCTATCTGTGATGGCCAATCTCATCAACTTGAGAAGATCTAGAATTGCCTAGGTGACGGCCTTCCAGGCACACCCGTGAGGACTTATCTAGATCAGTTAATTGAGGTGGGAAGACCCAGGATAACTATGAGCTGCACCATTACATAGGCTAGGAGGCCAAACTAAATAAAAAGGAGAAAGTGAGAGGAACGCTAGCATTCATCACTCTCTGCCTCCGAATGGTGGTTGCAATGTGACCAGTCATGTCAAACTCTTGCTGTCATGACTTCCCCACCATGATGAACTGTACACTTGACCATGACTCAAAATAACCCCCTTATCTCTAAGTCACTCCTGTCAGGATGTTTTGTCACAGACACAAGCAAGTAGCAAATATACTATCTAATATTTGCATATATATATAATAGCTTATCCCTTTCAGGGACAGGTTCAAAATGGGGAGGGGAATAGGAGGGCAGAGCAGAGCAGAGAAAGTATTGGGGGAAGATAACTAACACTAAGGATGTTAGACAAAGCCATATGGAAGCCTAGTATTTTATAAGCTTCATAGACAGACAGACATAGTTTAAGTGTCTGTCTGTATGTCTTAAGCATTTAAATGGAGCTGTCCTACACAGGGGCTACTGCCTCTATGTAGGACAGAAGAAATAGGTTGTCAAATCAAAAGTTCAGTTCCAGATTAGGATTCATTCCTTCAAACTGTTGGAGAAGATGGCCACAGAAACCTCCAAGACAATATAAGCTATTTCCATTACTCTGGGTTTGTCATCAGAACTTGATAGTAAGACCCTATTAATGAAGACAAAGCATACTTTACAGGACATGGAAAAAAAAAAAGAAGAAACTGGGACTGACTTATAGGCAGACTCCCTTCTGGTTAGCTTTCATAGAACAGGAAGGTGCCATACAAACTGCTGGGGGAGAAAAGTCATCAGCAGTTTTACCCACTTGTGAACACTTTGAGCTACAATAATGATCAACTTGACAAGTTAGCCCAAGGATGTAATAGTGGCATGAATGTTATAGTGATAACCAACTGCTTTCTGAATTTAATGCCTGACCTATAGGACTAAAGTCATGCTTGGTACTGTAAATCAATGGCTACCAGGGCATGGTAGCATGTACCTTTAATTCCAGCACCCAGGAGGCAGACACAGGCAAGATCTCTATGAGTTCAAGGTCAGTCTGGTCTACATAGTGAGCTCCAGAATAGCCAGGGCTACATAGAAATACTTTGCCTCAAAACAAAACCAACCAACCAACCAAAAACTAAAAGCCAAACCCCCCCAAAAACAAACAAACAAAAAACAATAGTTGGAGAACTCATAGGTTGTAGGAGTGGACCTACTATTATTTTGCTAAATGGACCATAGTGTCAAAGTGCCTTCTAAATGCTTCTCTCTATAGACATAGACCACCTCTTGGTCCTCATCAGAGAAGAGTCTTTTTGCAGTGGATAGCATTTAATGCAGAGACTCACAATATATCAAAGTAGATCTTTGATATTTATTCAAAATATATAATAAGTATCTGAGTGCCCAGCTCTAAATGAAACAACTATATCACCCCTTGTACCCAAGGCTCAGGACCACATGGAAGAGGGCAGAAAGATGATAAGAATAAAAGGTAGGGAGGACTGCTATCAAACAGTCTAGACATGACAGGACTGTTGCACTCATGAACTCACAGCAGGTGTGGTTGCCTGGATAAGACCTTCACAAGTTCAATCCAGCCAACAGTCCAGCTTGAAGGGGAGGGGGGCTACCGCTTGCTAAGGAGCTACAGGCAGCTGATGGCTTCTGGGGAGGGAAAGTCAGATTGTTTTAGAGATGTGACTCCTGCTAGGTTGACCATGCTCCAGTGGTCATATACATTTGGGTAGCACTGATTTTGGGCAGTGACGTATATGAAAAGAAAGAAGAGAAGAAATGACAGTGAATGGTAGAGATGGGGATTTGGGACGAGTTGGAGGGGAAGAGTTGGGAGTGGATATGATCAAAACACATCATGTGTATGAACTTCTCAAAGAAAACAAAAATAAATGATAGAATCTTCTTATGCTGGAAAAAATTGAAATTATTTACGACAGGGAAGGCTATCTTGCTCTTTATCTATGGTTTTTACCTTCCACTGTTTTAATTACCTATTGATAGCTGCAGGTCCAAAAGTATTAAATGGAGCATTCCAGAAAGAAATAATTCGTAAGTTAGGAACTTGTTTTCCTAAGTAATATGAGATCTCATACTGTCTGACTCTGCCCTGCTAGAATGTGAATTATCCCTTTGTCTAGTGTATATACACTGTATGTGCTACCCTCTCATTAATGTTGAGCTTCCTATCCACCATACTGTGAGAAATAAGTTTCTCTTGTTTTAAAGCTACCCAGAGTATGGCATTGTGTTACAACAGCCTAAATGGACCAAGACAGTACTCCTAAGGTACTTAGATAAGTATCTTTCTTGATAGAAGTAAACAATCATTAAATGAATAAACCAGTGCTTTCCCTTTTTGTGCCCACTTATTAAAACCTTTTCATGCTTTACAGACCAAATATGATTAGCCCAGACCATAATGATTCTTTTCTCTGTTGTCTTACATTTTCCCCCTAAAGCGATCTTTCATAAGTGATAACCTCTGAAAGACAGAGACTGCCCTCATACATCTTGTGTTCCTCTTCCTTCACTCACAGTTGCCCTCAGCGTTCCACGGAAACCACTGATGGAGTTGTGTGGGATGCCCCTAACTCTCTGCCTCCTTTGCAGCTCAAAAGCTCTGGTTGCTTTCACTGAGAAGCCTTACTCCTATGACTTGTTACTAATGAAGGTCATGACCAGGAGAGAGAACTGCTGAGTGAGGTTTTATAAATGAGGCTCCAGTTCAGTATTCATCAGCTTAAGAAGAGGAACTGAAAGCTGCTCTTAAAAAAAAAATCTTCTATGAAGTTGTTTGGCGTTGCCTAAGCTACGAATCCCCATTAGGCTTTCCTTCACCACAGTGATCATTCAGAGCACATTCTTGCATTAACCTCCACATCAGATCCCTCCATGGAAACACTGGAATGTTTGCTATTTTAGGAAATATGCCTGGCTGCAAGCAGTACTGTTTACATTAGTGCAAAAGAGGCATGAACGCAAAGGCTCAAGAGCCTGCGGATCTGTGTGAGTGGCAAGGCCCTGTCTGATTACTGAGTACTACTCCTCCCCCGTTCTGCTGTTCTGTGTCCACACTGAAATCACATGCTAATAAATCTGGCTTATCTGCTACTAGAGAAAATACAGGAAAAATGCAAAGCAAGGATTCTTTCAGATCTTTTGTTTCCAAGTACAGCATTTCCCCTGCTTTGGCATGCCCCGGTTCTGGTTTCTTTGAAAAGTTTTGCAGTGAAGCATCTACTGTTCTGTAAGAATGAATAATAGCAATAGCTGGAGCAGCTACCAGATTTCTCTGTGACACTTGGTCCCTTCACTGAGGAGGAGAAAGGGCTCTGTTAAGTCTCTTAACTTTCCCAACTGCCCAGGGGAAAGCCAGTGGGGAAGATGCAGCAGCTACTGAGGACCCTGGCCACAAGCAGTGGACATGAATGAATATCCAGAAGGACTAGAGGCAAACCTGGAGTGATGCCACAGTGGCTTGTCACATGTAAAGAATTTTAAAAATTTTTGTATAAAGTTAATAGATTATCTAATAGATATTCATAAATATTGCAGCAAATACACTTTCACTAAATGGACGCTGTGGGACAAAAAAGGAGAAACGGCTAAAAAGTTAGTAAAATTAAATCAGTCAAATAAGTTTCAGAAGTACCTATCTTAACTTGATGTAATATACATTATATTGGTCAATTGACGCATCCTACTTAAGCGTGCTGAGCATGAGTTCAGAATGGGAAGCCTTTGTCTCCTCTAAAACTTCCTGTCCTGAGGCCGGCTGGCCTGGTTAACGATAAGCAGCTAAGGGTGTGACGGATATTGTATCTTGAGAACAGATAGCTGAAAACCATTTCCAACAGAGGTTATTATTGTTTATCCCATAAAAAGGCCTATAGTGGCCATGGGAGCTTGGAAGCGCATCCCTAGAATGTTCTGCCCTGCCCAGAGGCATTGAGCAGAAACTCTAGCATCACTGAGCAGGGCTTCAACTTAACACAAATCTAGACACATCTGGGAAGAGGGAACCTCAATTGAGAAAATACCTCTAGAAAACTGGCCCACAGGAAAGTCTGTGGGGTATTTTCGTGGTTAATGATTGATATTGGAGGGTCCAGTCCATTGTAGGTGGTGCTCCCTGTGGACAAGTGGCCTTGGAAGGTATAAGAAAGCAGGATGAGCAAGTCAATAAGCAGCATTCCCCTCTCACTTCTGCTTCAGTTCCTGCCTCTGGATTCCTGCCTTGACTTCCCTCAGTGATGTTCTGAGAGCTATAAGATTAAATAAACCCTTTCTCTCTCCCACATTGCATTTAGTCATGGTGTTTGTCAGAGAAATGGGTTTATGCTGGATGTTTCAAGTGCCTGGTTAATTGGATGGTATTTTGTTATCTGTCCACTACTTCTATTAATTCTTCTACTTTTGCTTACTTAATAGATTGATCCATTCAAAACCAAAAGCACAGCTATGGTAGATCATTCTTTGGAGCATACAGAATATTAAAAAGACTAAAGGTTCTAAAGTGAGACTTCTTGTACTCAGATTATACATAATCCATCCTCTCATGCTGTAATAACCACACAAGAAATACTTATGAGTGAGAACAGGGGTAAGTGAGCACTCCTCACTCGGAGCACTTAAACCTAGAAGGTCAGGATCTGTGGGCTTCCCTTTCTTCTGTGGGTCAGACGCCAACTGTGGTGGTTTCAGTTGTGAAGATCTGGAAAGCAGTGGCAAGGATGTGAAATCCAGCTCAGTTTTTGAGGACTTCTGTCCTTCATCATCAGCTCCAGATTATGGGATGGTTTTGCTGGCAAGGAAGGAGATTCTTTAGCCCGTGGGAATCAGGACTGGAAGTTTAGAAATGAGATGTTTGACTCCTGTAGTGCAAGTTGTCATGGCAGGCGGAGGTGTGGGTATAATAATACGGTCAAACTAAGACATTGCTACTGTTAGTAGGCAGGAGAATGCCCACAGCACAGGCTTGGGGCATCTTAAATAGCAGGATTCAGCATGCACTATGCTGAGAAGAGGGAAAAGGTGGTTATAATTATTTTAAATATCTTTTACTCCTATATCACTCACACAATGCACTTGGTGAAGCAGTTAAGAACAATGGACAGCTGCATCTTGCTTTCAGGAGGCTGCATCAATTACCTGCATTCATCAGGGCTGACTTGTTTATTATATATTTATTTTGGGGGAGGCTGTCTCTCTAAAATGCACACTACGTGTTTTTTATTTCTCTTGCTTAAATAAAAATTCTCCATTGCTTACAACATAAAGCCTCAGTATTTATGGGCTTTTCCAACTACATATTTCAGCCTTCTCCCATACTTACCAAATGTTTGCTACAGCAATTACTCTTAATTCCTTCACTACCTTAAAGCCACTGTACACATCTCCCCTGCCTAGAAAGATCATAGCAGTTACTTTTCTCATTGCAGACAAAAGCGAGTCAGCAGAGAAAGGATTTATTTTGGCTCATAATTTCAAGATGGAGAAAGTATAAAGGCTGGAGTAGTTCCTGCCCATGGCAGTGGGAACATTAAGCAGTTTGTTTACATCTCAGTGGTATAAGAAGCAGAGAGAGCTTTGCCAAAAGGTGGGCTGGACAATAGTGAAAGGGCTGGACTAGAGCTGAAGGTCCAGTCCCACAGCAGCCTACTTCTGCCAGTCAGGCCTTACCTCTTAAAGGCTCTAAAACTTCTTAAAACAGCTCCACCAGTGGGAGACTGGGGAGCAGGAGACATCCTGGGTGAATGTGTCCTGTGATCTGAGCACAGCCATGTCAAGGATGCCAGTGCCTCAGACTCATGAGAATGGTAAAGCCTTCCCTAGGTCAGGCTCAGGAGAATGGCAAGGACTTCCCCTGGTCCAAGTATGACTGTTGATGAAAGGTTGACCTTCAGCTAAATCAAGTAGATACAGAAAGTACCAACTATAGCTTCCTCGCCCTGGATGACTGCAGCTGAGACTACTCCCCTAGAGAGAGACCCCCGAGATTAGCTAACCCACTTCCTTGTTCATGCTATGTATAATAAATGCGCTGAGTTTTCAGGTTGCTGATGGGGCAGTTCCATCCCGAGCACAGGTGGCCTCCTCCGAGCTTCAGGTTGTTTGTGTCTGCTATTTCTTCATTCTCTGCTGTTCCAGTCAGGCCAAGTCCAAAGCCATATAAGTCTCAGCAGGAGTCCAAACACATGAGCCTGCTGGAGGCATGTCAGATTCAAACTGTAACAATGGCCATCCCCTTTTTTTTTCTGTCTGGTGCCAGCCTTTGCAGCTCAACTTGAGGTGGTTTCCAGGTGATTCCCTCTTCAGCTTCCAAAGATAAGAGTTGATTGGCCTCTCTCATTTGTAAGTCAGGACTATGTACATATTTCTGTGCCCATTTATTATACCATTACAGGCTAATATCTGATAGGACTTGTTAAGCCTCTGAAGCTAGCTTCTCTAGACTCTAGGACATCCTAGTGTGCACTTTGGAAATCCAGGGGTGGTGGGGATTGTTTAAATTGTTATGATGAGGAGGCAGCAAGGGATGCATGTGACTTGAAATGGGCCGAACTATTGGCTCAAATTTCAAATGTCTCAAATGTTCCATTGGCCATTGACAGTAGCATCCAAGCTGTCTGTAATCACCTGGATATGTCACTTTCCTTTCCTGCTAATGTGAAATTAGAAGATTATCCCCAAATAGTCTCTATAGTCTGTTAGGCTAGCATCCCACTATAATGACTCCATACACACACACACACACACACACAGCCCTGGCTGTCCTGGACTTGCTTTGTAGACCAGGCTGGCCTCAAACTCACGGAGATCACCTGCTGAGTGGGCCAAGCATCCCGCATCCCTACACAATGAGGGGTGGCACAATGAGGGGTGGCACAATGAAGCACACAATGGTAGAACTCCCAGAGTACCAGGGCCTGTGGGTGGAGGTCCTCCTGGGTGTGGGGGACAAAAATCCACCACATAGTTCATTTCTTTGTCTCTCTCTTTTAGTCATTCATTATCTATGGGGAAAAAAACATCATGACTAGCAGTATAAGTAGATTAGTTTATATTATCACCTCTAAATGACCCAAAGTGACTTGGAGTCTTTTAACAAATGTCTACTCCAGAGTGTGCTCATATTTGGAATGGAAAGGTGGTTTTGGCCAGTGCTTCTAGACAGTTACTTCTCTAAGATCCAGGTACTCTTGGCAACCCTTATGTGCTTCATATCAACTTCTGGAAGGCATTATGGTTTAATGTGAGATACCCTTCACAGGCTCGTGTGTTTGAACATTTGGTCCTCACATGGTGGTGCTCGATCCTCCAAGATCCAGGAGATGCATAATTGGTCCTTAGGTGGTCCCCAACCAAAGCTGCCTTGATTGATTATTTCAGTATACAGATTCATACTCATTTGCTGTGAAAATGAATGCTCTATGAAAAAGACAGGAAAATACTGTGTGGTATAGATAACAGCATAATGTGCAATGTGTTGGGTGACAATAATGAACTTTATAGACACTAGGTAGCATTTTGAAAGCACATCAAGGCAGTACACATTATGGGATTTAGTACCCTTTTCCCCAAATGCTGATGACATTTTGTCTTAGGATGCTGTACTTAGCCTTGTTCTAAGCATTCCTTTACAGTAGAGTACAAGTAATTTTGTCTTTTTGAAACTATATATATTTTAAAATTTGATGTAAAACTGATACCAAACCAGTCCCTGTCACTAGCATTACAAGCTACAAAAATCCTCTTCAGTGCTTATCAAAGATGATGCAAATATATACGTACTAAGTATACCAGCATTTGTG
>CAJQZJ010016855.1:4110592-4139009 GCA_907164525.1 Lophiomys imhausi | reverse complement strand
ATGATGCAAATATATACGTACTAAGTATACCAGCATTTGTGTGTCAAGAAATACAAAATGAGCATGTGGGTGATTTTATTTCAGAATTTAACCAGTAGTATTATTACAAAATGCTTACTCAAGCCAGGTGTGGTGGCACACACCTTTAATCCCAGCACTTGGGGAGCAGAGGCAGGCAAGAGGTTTTTTTTTTCTAATGAAAGTATATATAAAATATTTTCAAGAGTCACTGTGGCCTAAGCACCTAGTGAAGAGTCCCATCTGTTTACCTCTATTGTGTACAGATCTTCCCCCTCTACTATATATGCTATGGCATAGACAAGGCTGGAAAGCATTCTTTTAAACTGATTCTTACTCACTGTTCTTTTACCAAGATTCCAGCATTAGTTTATATGAAACGATACATTAAACCACATGTTTGAGGGGTCCTTTTGCTTTTTTTCCCCATTTCCAAATTCACATTTATTTGAAATTACTCTTCCCTACATGTATCTTGGGATTATGTACTATGTGATATCACTACACAACTAACCCATGTCTCAATAACAAAGTTCTCAGCATCAAGTAATATAATTGTTCTAGGTCACAAACAGAGGTTGTCCTTTATTGATTAGCAGAATACTTAGTGAGGTAAGATATTTTGTTTCTTTAAAAAATCCAGTTAAGCTATGAGAATGTTTTTGTTTGAAACCCAAGTGTGGGATATGGAACGGCTTTAGTTTGGCCACAGCTGTTAACTATAATTGTCTCTTTCGCTCCAGCAGGGGCGTGGTTTACCCAACTGTAGAAAGTTTAATTCTGAGGACTCTGAAGAGGGGTCTAAGTTCCTGAGCTCAGAGAAGGCCTTGAGGGGGTGGGGAGTTGGGAGGGACACTGAAGGAAGAAGAGGTTGCTGCTCTCCCTGCTGGTGGTCCCCCACACTGTTACTGGTTTGCTGATTTGCTCTTGGTGGTTTGCTGGATTGCTGGATACCCTGAGGACTGAGTTTGATATTGCCGCCAAAGAACCCAATGACCTTAATCATCCAGAAGCCTATGTCTCTTTCCCCTCTAACCTTCTTTCTCTTATACCAAGGGTTCAGGGGTTGGAAGGAATAAGGGTTGGAAGGGAGGTAGAGGATTAAGTACCTTAAAATAATATAGTGTAATAAAACTAAAAATGATAAAGCCACATAGTACAACTTAGGTTTCCATAAATTTAATATAAAATCCCCACTTTAAGTTTGTAAGGTTTAATGTGTAACCTCAAATGCAACGTTTTATAGGAATCTACAAACTTTTAATCTCTAAAGATGACTTAATTTTCAGAGTTTAAGAGTTACATTCTTTAAAAGAAAAGTCCCATATTTTCTCCTGTAGCTTTAAACTTTCTATACTCACCATTGACTGTTCCATGCCACCCCACCTGACCATTGCTTGTGGTGGAAGTTCTGATTTCTTAAAAAAAAAAAAAAACACAATTGTGTTGAATGAATGTGTTTTTTTGTTTTGGTCTCAAGTATGGAATGTGGGGGTTCTTTGTCCACTGCTGAAAAAACATTTTTGTGAGAGGGGCATGAAAAACATCCTGATGGTAGAGCATGTGATGTTTTGCCATCTGGAAACTGTCATGTGCAGTGAACATGCTTTTGCTGGAAAACATCCTTTGATGGACAGACTCCTTGGAGAATGTGTGATCTCGGTCAACAAGAAGTACCTCATGCAGAAGGTGTGAGGTTGATCAATTAGAAAACATCCTTGTGCAGATTTTGAGGGGGTATAAATAGAAACCCCAGAAACATGGTGGCATGGTGTGGGGGGGGCTTTTTGTTTGACATTGCTGCTTCTCTTTGAAATACTCCAGACAACACTTTGCTGAAACTTGCTTATTCAGAAACTTAATGCTGCCAAGACTTGCTGAGGATCATAGTCCAGGTCAGGGTGAGATTGTGGCCCTAGACAGGGGTACAAAAGCGGCTGCTTCTTCAGCTCTCCCTCCTGGTGTTCCCCAGAACTGCTGCTGGTTTCCTGGTT
Source organism: Lophiomys imhausi (assembly GCA_907164525.1). Classification (NCBI taxonomy): domain Eukaryota; kingdom Metazoa; phylum Chordata; class Mammalia; order Rodentia; family Muridae; genus Lophiomys; species Lophiomys imhausi. The sequence goes on along the minus strand of CAJQZJ010016855.1, from coordinate 4,136,997 downwards.
AGCTGTGTTCCCAATGCTGTTTGGACTGGACTGCCAGAATCCTGATGAATCACCCCAAGGATCTATGATTAAAGAGGTCTACTACTCTCTGTCTCTATTAATATTCTTTCTCCTGTACCTAGGGTTTGTGGGTTGAAAGGGAAGTAGAGATTTTTATATAATAAATATAGTTTAAAAGTATGCCTTCAATTACTCATCTTCCCCAAGGAAAAGTTAAAAAACAGATTGTCATAACCACAGATTTTAAAAAATATTTATTACTTCAGGTTACATCTCCATCAGAGTGTTCTCTTTCCACCCTTCCCAGTCCCACCCTCCCACCCTGTACCCCCTATCCATTCCATCCCACTCCTCTGGATAGGAGTGTCCCTACATAATAGTCCCCTGCCCCAGTTCAGCAGTCAAATGAGGGCCAAGAGCATCCTCATACACTGGGGGCCTACAAGGCAGCCCCACTAGGGCAAAGTGTCTCATTGACAGGAAACAAAGTCTATGTTCATGTTCCCTTTAGTGCATTGGTTGTAGTATAGCTATCCTGTACTATATGGCTAAAATCCAACTATAAGTGAATAGATGCCATGTGCATCCTTCTGAGTCTGGGTTAGCTCACTCAGGATGAGCTTCTCTAGATCCATCCATTTGGCTGAAAATTGCATGATTTCATTGTTTCTGATGGCTGAGTAGTATTCCATTGTGTATATGTACCACAGTATTTTTATCCATTCCTTGAATTAGGGACATCTGGGTTGTTTCCAGTTTCTAGCTATTACAAATAAGGCTGCTATGAACATAGATGAGAAAACGTCCTTGTGATTTGGTGAGGAATCATTTGGATGTATACCCAGAAGTGGTATGGCTGGGTCTTGAGGTAGAGCTATTCCAAGTTTTCTAAGATATCGCCAGACTGACTTCCATAGTGTTTGTACAAGCTTGCACTCCCACCAGCAATGGAGGAGTGTTCCCCTTTCTCCACAGCCTCGCCAGCATGTGCTGTCATTTGAGCTTTTGATCTTATCCATTCTGACAGGCGTGAGATGGAATCTCAGAGTCATAACCACAGATTTTTAATATGTCTACTGCAGTTTCTATCACAAAAGCTTTCAAAAGATTATTTCTTTCCTTATGGTAAGGAATTAATCCTCTGTAAAAGAAGCAAAGACTCACAAAGCATAACACGGAGATGCTTTAAACTCAAGTTGTTTACTTACTCAAAACAACAATTAACATCTTTAAGAGTATAGCAAAAGGGGCAGAAAACAGCAACACGTCTGGCTAAGAGTAGATTAAGTACACCAGGGATTTTATTGTTTAGTTTTGTTTTGACTAGGGAGCATTGGAAGCCTGGGGAAACACAGAATCAAAAGGAAGGAAGGAAAGAAGGAAAGTCCTTGGCTGCAGCTACTCCATTATCACTATCATCTTGGGCTGTAGGATGGAGCCCTTGACTGTGATCTGTATCAGCTATAGTAGGGAGGTGACTTGCACCAGTAATCATAATATTCACACTTATCATATCCTCCATTGTATCACTATCACAATGAGAATCCTAATGTCTACCTCTGCTACTACTGCTAGGAGTTGATCTCTCTATGTAAATACCTGGGGTAGACCTATACTCTCTTGTCAGTAGAATAATCCATAGGAATTCTTCTACCATGCCGCTCCATTCCATATACCCTTTCTATAGAATCATCTATCCTCTCAAAACACACAAAAGCAAAAACATATGATAGCCAAGTCCATGGACACCACTCACCTATTCATATCAAGAAAATACTTTCTGATAATCTCTCTGTGTTGTGTCCACAACAGAGAGTCTTAGCCCAACACTCCCAGGCAAGGGTTGGGATTAGATGGAGATATCCTTCATGCTGGATATTCCGGCATCTAGGACCCACTTCCAATCATGCCCTAGGAAGGTGGGCCCTGGATCTAGTGTAACGTCTATGAGAATGCCTCCACCGCCTAGACCTGGGTTTTGATCTTTACCTATAATGGGATTCAGAGCATCTGGAAATCCTCAATGGACCACAAAATCCTGACCTGCTCTCCAATTTTACCTAGCAGGAGTTTCCATTGGAGATTTTGACTGAGAGTGAGACTCTGTGCTCTCCAAGTTCTCCTGTACACCACTTGCCTCAGCCAGGTACTCCCAAGAACCACATGAGAGTCAAGTCTGGGCTGGAAGGTTGAGGTCTAGTCACCCTGGGTCTGGACTGTAGGGAAAAGGAAAGTGACTACCGTGCTCGAAGTCTCCAGAAAGATGCACATTTGTGTTTTATTGGTCTAAGAACAATGTAAAACTATGGAAATGTCCAGAAATTGTTTGTGTTTCCAGCATAGATACATTTTAGGGCTCACTTAGATAGTATGGCTTTGGTAAACTGAAAGTCAAGTGGAGGAAGGGTACATCATCTGTGGTTACTTCCAGGAACAACAGTGTAGTTGATACTACAATTATTTTCCCCACAGTAAAGGCACACTCTTCGACATCAAAACCACATTCTATGTTCTAGGTAGTCATAAACCTTTCAATATTGCTCAGAGAATTTCAAGACTGTCACTATAATTCTCGGCATCTATGTATACCTTTGTTTAATTTCCATCCCTTTGAAGTGGTATAGGGCAAGATTTGCTTCTAAACAAAATACAGGACATGCATGCTCAGAATCTTAGCTATAGCAACCAGACAAGAGAAAACATAACAGAAATACTAATAGAAAGGGAAGAAGTCAAACTATGCTTGCTTGTAGATGGCATCATTCTTTACTTAAAAGACCCTTTTGAGTCTATTAGAAAACTCTTGGACCTAATTGACACAGTAAAGTTTCAAGACACAAAATCAACATTTAAAAAAAAAGAAAAAACCAGTAGCTTTAATGTATGCAAATAGTCTACTCTCTGAGAAAGAAATTAGGAAAATTGTTCCATTCACCACTTGTTGCGGAAGTGTTAAGCATTCTAAATGTTAATTAATTGGTCTTGCTTGCTGTCTGTTACTTACATTGACTCTGATTGGTTAAATAAAATGCCGAGGCCTGAGATTGGGCAAAGACAGAGAAAGGTGGGACTTCCTGGGATTAGAACAGGAAGCCTGAGCTTTAGACAGAGAATTAAAGCATTCCAGCCAGGAGCAGCAGGAAAGAGGAAGCACACCATGGGTTAGAAAAAATAACCTCATTCCACATGGCCAGGAACATCAGCATATCATGGAGAATGGCAGTCCAAGGGGACGTATGTATATATGGGGTCATATTTGGGTAATAGAATTACGAGCTAGCTTAGATGGGCTAAGATTGCACAACTCAGGCCTAGGCTTGTTAAGATCCATATGGTGTCTGTGTGTGCTCATTTATAATGGCAGAATAAGGATTAAAGGCTGCCGAACAAATTAACAATAATCTAAATACAGGTTAAATACCTTAATTAGCCATATCTCTTTTTACAACCACTCCCAGAAAGTAGGTATTTAGAAATTAATATAACAAAAGAAGTGAAAGACCTCTAAGACAAAAATTCAAGTTATTGAAAAAGGAAATCACAGAAGATATTAGATAATGAAAAATATATCGAGTTCCTGGATAGGAAGAATTAATATTATGAAAATGTCTATACCACCAAAATTAATGTACAGAATTGTTGGGGGAAAGTCTAATAACATTGCTTCTGACAGGCTGATTTCAATGCTGAGATCTGGTTACCGCCCCTTCTGAGGCATTCTCTTGATTGGTTAATAAAAGTCGCTGATGGCCAATTAGTTGGGCAGAAAGAGTATAGGAAGGTGAGACTTCCTGAGATTTGAACAGAAAGCCTGCACTTTACACAAAGGGCTAGTTCTTTCCAGCCAGGAGCAAGAAGGAGGAGGACACACACCATGGGTTAGAAAAAAGAACCTCATTCCACATGGCCAGGAACATCAACATAGCATGGAGAATAGCAGTCCAAGGGGACATATGTATATATGGGGTCATATTTGGGTAATAGAATTAAGAGCTAGCTTAGGTGGGCCAGGATTGCTCAATTCAGGCCAAGGCTTGTTGAAATCCATGTGGTGTCTGTGTGCTCATTTGTAATGGCTGCTTAAAGATTAACAGCCGCCAATCACCTAACAATAATATAAATACAAGTAAATAACTTTAATTAATTCTTTCTATACAGAATTGATTCAATATCTATTAAAATCTCTATGTCATATCTCACAGGCTTAAAAAATAGTAATAGTAGAGTTTACATACAACCACAGAAGAGCAGGAAGAGCCAAAGCAATCCTAAAGAGTGGTAACACTCAATGATAGTGATATTACAATACTGACCTCAAATTATACCATAGTGCCATGAAAAAGACAGACTGGTCCAGGCAGGAAAATAGGCACATAGACCAATGAAACAGATTAGAGAAACCATTAACTGAAATGGCAAATCTATGCTTACTTAATTTTTGATAAAGGAGACAAAAGATACTTTGGGCAAAAAAAAATAGCCTATTCAACAAATGGTGCTGGCAAAATGATTTCCACCTGCAGAAGAATTAAATAAATAATTATATTTTACCTTGTATAAAAATCAGTTCAAAATGGATCAAATGGACCTTAATTTAAAACCTGAGATACTGAAACTTTTAGAAAAAAACAGGAATATTCTTCAATATATTGATGTAGGCAAGAATTTTTAATTTTTTAAATTTATTTTTATTTTATGTGTATGAGTGTTTTGCCTGCGTGTATGTCTGTGTACCACATGTGTGCGGTACCCATAGAGGCCTGAAGAGGGTGCTAGATCCCCTTTGGAACCAGAGTTACAGGTAGTTAAGTCCCCATGTGGGTTCTGGAAATTGAACGAGGTCCTATGAGAAAGCAGTCAGTGCTCTTAAGCTCTCAATCATCTTTCCAACTCTAAGAACATTTAAAACAGAACACTAACTGCACAGGAACTAACTCTAAGTATCAACAGATGAATACATGAAAATAAAAGGCTCTGTACAGCAAAGGAAACAAGAGAGTTAACAGACAGCCCATAGGACAGGAAAAAGTCTTTACTAGCTACATTTTAGTGTCAAAGGTACCAGACTTTGACATCCACATGATACCTTGAGTGGATGTGTCACAATTCTTGGAGACTGACATTTCTTTCAAAAACCTTCTAAATTCAGAGACTGCAAGAGGCAGCCAGTAAAGTTTGTTAATTTAGGGAGGAGAAAAGGGGAAAAGGGACAGTGATCTGATCTCAATAGTTCAGACAGGCTGTCCTGCAGACTGATTGGGAAAGTTTTTTTTTTTTTTTTTTTTTGGTTTTTCGAGACAGGGTTTCTCTGAATATCTCTGGCTGTCCTGGACTCGCTTTGTAGACCAGGCTGGCCTCGAACTCACAAAGATCCGCCTGCCTCTGCCTCCCAAGTGCTGGGATTAAAGGCGTGCGCCACCACCGCCCGGCAGATTGGGAAAGTTTTAAAGTGACATATTTTTCCTTTGGGCCAAATTGGCTCCAAGATAGCAGCCTCAGAAGCTGTGAAACAGCCCTTTGTTCTGTAACTTCACTGCTAGCCAGCAGGCCACCCGTTGAGAGGTCAGCAAGCTAAAGTATATTTTGACCAACTTATCTCAGAAGTTGATGGTGGAGCTCTGAGATTTTTACCTGATCCATGAGTCATATGGAAATAGTAAGAGAGGGTTGAAAAGTGGGGCCCTTGCACACACATTCGTTTGAAGAGAAGAGAAGAAAATGGACAAGACTAGGATGCATCAACAAGTTTACTGTGGTGACTATTTTTTTATACTCTGACAGAGGGCTGTCTATATCAAAGAAAGAATTAATGGCTCATGGTTCAAAGGCATTTTTCACAAGGACAGATAAAACCACTGCAATTTTTTGCCTATGAGGGAACTTACTTTTCTACATACAAGTTAAGTTTAAAATGACAGTATATTATGTTAAATGTGACAAGGTATAAGGAATTTACAATGAAGCAATTTGTGTATTTTGTCATTAAGATTTGCACTAAATTTAGGCATTCCTTGGTATCCTCATTATTTCCTGAGTTCACGGGGAGTATAGAGTCCTTAATTGATTTTATGGCACACCTAGAGTTTGGTCTTATCATCTCTAGAGTGAAAGTTTATCTGAGGTCATAGATCTATCTCAGGCCTGTCTCCTAATGAGATACACAATATTTGGGAAGAGTATTTACTACAACTATATGTTTTCTATTGACTATCTACTTTAATTTCTAAATTTTTTTGGACTGAGTCAGGCAGTTTGTAAAACACTTGTCAGGAATAATAAAAATCACTTTTAAAGGACTCTGTGTTGGAATCTGGCCAAACAAAGAGAGCAGCACTTAGCAATGAGGAAATCTCCACTCCATGTCAGCAATAACGGATAAAAGAAAAGGGCGGGTATTCAACTCTGGGTGCATCTTCAGCGTAGACTGCAAAACACTGGCTAGTTTTCCAGGAAGCTTCCATGTTTTCTGAACCCCCTTTTAAGAAAACGTCTGACACTGCTTGAACACTGTATGTGAAGGACCTAAGAATAGCAGATGGACAGGAAGGAAGGAGCCTCAGGAGCATTCGGCTTCTGACATTTTAGAAAAGAGCCAATATCCAGAATTTACAAAGAACACCAAAAATTAATTACCACGGCAATAAAACTACCAATTAACAAGTGGACAAATAAACTGAATAAGCAGTGAAGAAGAAGAAGGAGGAGGAGAAGAAAAGAAAAACAAATGGCAAATAACTATTAAAACAACCATGAGATACCTAACCTCACCCCAGACAGATGGTGGTCATCAAGAAGCCTGGCAACAAATGTTGGAGAGGATGTGGAGAGAGAGGAGCCTTTATTTACTGTAGGGAGGGCAAATTAATACAGCCACTGTATAAATAAGTTTGGAGATTCCCCCCAAAATTAAAAATACAACAACCATGTGACACAGCTATTATACTCCTGGGTATATACCCAGAGAATTTCACACCCTACCACAGAGATATTCTACCCCCACATTTATTGCTGCTGTCTTCACTGTTGCAAAGAATTGGAATCATCCTAGTTGTACATCAACATAGGAATGGATAATAAATTTTGGCTGGCACACACACACACACCATATATGATGGATTACTGCTCAGCTCCAACCAAAGTGGTTTAAAACATTACAGAAAAATGGATGGACTAATAATGTATAATATTAAGGGAGTCACACAAACTTAGAAATAAGCCACTTATTCCCTAAAATATGTGGAATATAGCCAGTAATAATATATGTAAATAAATATACACGTGGGTTCAGTAAACACAAAGAAAAGTGAACAAGAAAGGCTGAATATAAGGGATGAGAAGGACTGAAGGCAGTAGATGAAGACGAGTCATAAAAGAGCATATAAAAGCTAATTGTTTTTCTAGTTCCAATTCTATCATGGATATGTTTGGTTTTGGTGGTATGTAAGCACATAACATATATTTGATGCTGAAAGTGTAAAATTTATCCAAAGCTTCTCAGCTTCCATTGTGAATACCAATTCTAACTATGATGTTTTCATTAAGCTGGACAAACTTTGGGTATGGTTGACTTTTATACATGATGTTTTTATTTGTTCGCAAGGTTTATTTTTTATAATAAAGCTTACTTTAAAAGCACATTCTTTGTACTTATAAATCACTCTGCATTACTATTGTGCAATTTCCACCTCCATGGAGCACTTAGAGAAAGATTCGCTTCTAAACAATACTTTGTGGCAAGCATCATTGAATGTCACTGCGCAACTGTGCTACAGTCTATGAGAAGAGTGAGCAGAATTCCAAATATAATGGAGATTCCTAATCAATTGACTCTAAAAATATTTATTTATTTTTAATTGTGTGTGTGTGAATCTGAATGTGAGTGTGACCATGTTAATGCAAGTGCCCACAGAGGCCAAAGGAGTTACATTTTCCTGGAAATTGAGTTACAGGTGGTTGTGAGCTGCCTGACATGGGTGCTAGGAACCAAACTCTGGTCTAAAGATCAGTATGCACTTTCAGCTGCTGAGTCACCTCTCCAGACCCATAATAAGTTGACTTTAAATTAACCAAAAGGTGGGCCTGTGAGCCCCGAAAAGAGAGGCAAGGAGATAGAGGAGCAACAGTCTTTGTTCTATGACTTCTACTACCTCATCAAAATCAATTCTTCCAGCAACACATGGATCCTTAGACACAGATCCTTTTGAAGGTCAGCCTTGAGATAAGAAACCCAGACCGTACCTATTTTCAGACTCAGGAGACCCTAAACTGAGACACAGCCGAGCCACATCTGGGTTCCTGGCACAAAGCCTTACATGATAAAGATTTGTTGTGTTGTAAGCTACGAAGTGTGTAGTGACTGGTTGTGCACCAACCAGCGACAACAAAGAGCTCACGAAGTTACAAAGTTGGTGGCCAGGCCCCACAGCCTGAGAGTTACCTGCACGTCCATGCTCCCTGGCTCTTCTAGCAGATGTAACAATTGTTGTTTCTCTTGAGACAGTTGTTCCACAAGCCCCTCCTGGGCAGCCAAGCTCTGCCTCAGTTCTTTAATTCTCCTGGGGCAAAGAAGTGGAAAGCATTTCTTTGTAATCATTCAAGCACTTCATTATTTACCTGTTTCTACATAGGCTCTTGCCACAAACCAGTGAGTTTTCCTGCTGTATACTACTGAAAAGCCAACCTTAACAATAAATCTGATCCAGAGGGATATGGCATCTTAGAAAGGGAGAAACAGGGCTGGAGAGACGGCTCAATGGTTAAGAGCACTGGCTGCCCTTCCAGGGGACCTGGGTCCGATACCCAGCACTCACATGGTAGCTCACAACTCTCTGTAACTCCTGTTCCAGGGGATCTGACACCCTTACACAGATATAGGATAGAAATGTACATAGAATAGAAATACATTATTAAAAAAGAAAGAAAGGGAGATACATCCCATTTTAGTACTACCAGTACTAAAAGTGGAGCAGCGTGGCTATAATGAGCTCTCCTGGTTGGGGGAACACACAAAAGTAGCCCAGGAAAAGATCACCAAAGGCACCTACCTGTCCCTCTGGGCCAGCTCCTCAGAGTATTGGTTAGGCTTCACCTGGTCTCCCACAGCATCTTCTCTGTCCTTGGCAGCATCCTTCAGCCTTTCTGAGAGTTCCAGGTTACACCCCTTCTCTGCCTCCACCAGAGCCACCATCCGTGTGGCTTCATTCTTTGCTACCCTGGATTGCTGAAAAGAACAGGAGAAGTTAGCAGTGGTCTAGTCCCACCCAGGTCAGGAGCTCTAAGACACAGGGACCCGATAGACTAGAGAAGAAAAGGAGATCAGAGAGGCCAGAAGATAGGGTGGCCTGGAAGAGGCTTTAGGGGACCACTTGCCCTGGTCCCTGTGGACACCCCTCACCTCCTGCAGCAGGTGGATCTTGTTCTCTAGGAACTCATAAGCATGTTCTGTCTCCTGCTGCTGTTCTTCAACCTGGCGCCGGAGCTCTGCCTCATTCTGGCTGTTGAGTTCCTCCACATCGGCCCTAAAACCACATAGCATTTGCTAATTAGAGCAGACACCAAACTCCATGAACAGACCCCGAGCGCTCCAGCTGTTCACTAACGGGGGAGGGGGGAGGAGAAAGCGAAACACTGCCCTGCCCTGTTCCCAGGAACCACTCTGTCCAACCTTTTCATTAGACCTTTTAGGACCTCTAGCTTCTTTGTCATTTCTTAAGCAGGGTAGGCCTGCTGCCCTGAGACATCATGATTTCTATAACATCAAGAGGGGAAGCTATTAGGAAGGCAAGGTGTCAGCAGCTACGGTCACAGACACGGACTTTCTCATTTAGATTGTTCTAGAGGGGTTTGCTAGCAGTTGCTTCCTTGCTGTTTGGGTTTCAAATGCTCATTCCATTTAGGTTGCCAGGACATGATGTCCGTATCCACAGACATTCCTTCCATTACAACCAGGAATGCACGGAGGACCTGTTCTGAGTCTGGGCCATCTCTGCACAGTTCTATCCAGTGTTCATGGTCCCAGGTGGAGGACAGATACTTAATCTGCAAACACTCAGGTTTTAGCTGCACATGACTTTTCTGATATCCTTAGGAATGGCTGTCCAGGCACTATCATGAAGGGTGTAAGGTATCACCAGTTTATTTATAGTGAACAACAGCTGTCCTTGGATATCTGAAGATTAGAATTTGGGGGACGAATCAGGTACTGAGTTTATCTTAATTCCGGTTAGGTTTTGTTTGTGGTTTAAGCCATGTTTTCAGAACCATGAACCATCTCATTTTCAGACTGCATTAAACCACAGGCTTATAACCCACCACCAAGTGCACTTTAATAATTGGAACAGAAGGTTGTCTCCATGGTGATGGTCTGGACTTCCCCAGAGGTTGTGGAACCCCTTGGTTTATAATGGGCACTAATCCACGCTGTCCCAGAGGCTAGGCCCATGTTCTGGTGTTGGCCCTGTATAGCCTTTGTGAGCTAGGAAGGGGCAAAAGTCAAAGAAATAACCCAAGGATCCAACAATGGCAACTTTTGGGAGTGAGCTTCTCCTTTGGCCCCAAATTCCTTGAGGAAAATCACCTGCTAGTCAAGCACTAGGGGCTTTAGAGAATGGAGTCTACACGTTTTCATTATTCTGAGATAAATTCAACCCTCCACGTCCCAATTTTTCATGTTTCAGAATAGTATGCTTCCTATATCATAGTAGAATAAGAATGTTATAAAAATTTTGAAGTATTACAGAAATATCAATATATATTACTCTATTGTTATCAAAAGTTTTCTAGAGCTTACAATAGCAGGCAAGTTTTCTTAATGGATACCACCAAAGATTCAACCCTAATAAGAAAGTCCTTTCATTTGCTGCTTTGTTATTTAGTAATGCCAACATCTTGCATATACTTGAATATGACTTTCAGAATTCTGATGTTATTTAGCTATCCTAAAACCCAAGAATATCAGCTCAGATGGAACATTTGGATCACAGGGTATATTATAACACTATCATTTAAAACTGGTTTTTAAACTATGACAGAAACCGCAAATTATAAAATTAACTTTCTCTCCATTTATTGAGGCAAAGTTTCATTGTGTTGTCTACCTCAACATGGATTTGCTACATGGTTTGCCTGGCCTTAAACTCCTAATCTCTTGCCTCCGCCACCCCAGTACTAAATTCACAGGTGTGTACCACAGCCCCTGGCTAGAGGACCATCCTGACAAAAGTATATAAAAGAAAAATCTAGTTTTTTTCCCACTAGATCCTGATCTTACTCCCCTAATGAGAGCAGTTTTCCAGAGTTTGTTAGCAATCATGTTGGTCTTTTGTTTGTTTTTGTTTTCTCTATTCACGACAAAGCAACTCTACTGTCACAGTTGGCTTCAGTTGTCAAGCTGACACACCTGGGAAAAATAAATGTCAACTGAGGTATTGCTTCCATTGGATCAGCCTGTGGACATGTCTTTAGGGGCATTTTGCTAATTGCTAATTGGTGCAGGAGGCAGTTGGTGCCAGCTCCGGGTAGGTGGTCCTGGGCTGTATAAGGAAGGTAGCTAAGCAACCCAGCAACCAGTGTTCCTCCACCATCTCTTCAGTTCCTGTCTTCAATTCCTGCCTGGCTTCCTCCAGTGGTAACTGTTGCCTGACAAAATAAATTCTTTCTGAACCACATTGGTTTTGATCAACAATTTATCACAACAACAGGAAAACAAACCACATAACACACGTTTACCCCAGGAGACTTGTACTATGAACATTCCCTTAGTAGTCCCTTTTCCAGCAAGAACAAGATGGAGTTCATTCTTTTTAATAAGTGCATAATAGGCCACAAGACAGAGACACTGAAATACCTTCAGTCATTGGCTTATTAGTGGATGTTTGCTTCATGTTTTCTGCTGTTACAAATGGTACAGAAGTATTCTTGGCTTTATATTTTCGTGAGTGTCTTCATTTAGGAGGAATAAAGTTCCTTTAGGGATTATCTGATTTTCTTTTCATTTAAAAAGTTAAGAAATTATACCAAAAAAAATGATCTCAGAATCCCTACTTTCACAGAAGAATATTAGAGTGACCATTCCCCTGAACATCATGCCAGTCCTTGATCTTAGCAAACTGATCATCTCCAATAAATGTTATTTGAAAATATCTCAGCATTTGCTGCTTCCTGATATGCTCTTTCCTATTTAACAGGAAATTTACAGTCTCCAGTCCGGAGAGAGTTGACCAACTATGGCAAGGTGTCTCTGACAAAGTAACAGACACATCCAAGGGTAAGAGAACATAAAATCCATAGCTTCCGATCCCAAATCAGATCCCACATTCGGAGGTGAAAGGAAACTTTCGGGCCTTTGGGTCCAAATGGGTTACTCTCTAATGAGTGAGTCCAAGTCTGGCGCAGGCTGGCGCTCATGCGCAAAGATGGCTCTGCACAGAGCTCGACCTGCAACTCACCATGCTTTATCCAGATGCTGTTTCCTGTCCTGCAGTTCTCGTTTCAGGCTCTCCACCTCCACCTTCAGCTCGATGTTCTGAAAAAGCACACAGAATTAACCGTCATTAGCCACTGGCACTCTCTATCCTGATTTCTGTTTGACCTCGGCCTTGGTCACCGAGTCATCCCATCGGATCTCATCTCCTCTCAGTCCTTTTCGGAACCCTCGACACTTGTGGAAGTCCAGGTGGATTAGCGAATGAACTCTCCAGTTTCAAGATTTCCCCTGTGCTGCTATTCACGATAACTGGCCTGTCAGTCACTGCCTCTGGATGATCAATGCCCACCTAGACCATCAGCTCGCTAAAACATTAGAGGACAGATATACAGCAAAAAAGGGAAAAAAGAAAAAAGTTTCCTACTAATATAGGCTGTATTTTAAAACACGAAGGGGGCTAATTATTTGTGAATGTGTGTTGTGTGGGTGGGTGCACAGGAATGTGCAGGTGTATGTGCATGTAGAGGTCAGAGGGCATCAGGTGTCATCCTAGGAGCCATCTACCTCCTCTGAGGTAACACTTTTCACTGATTTGAAACACTCTACTAGGCTAGGTTATATGGCAAGTAGGCACCAGCACAAGAAATCCACTTGTTTTGGTCTCTCCAGCACTTGGATTATCAGTATAAGATACCACACTTGATGGCTCATCGGTTAAGAGCTATGACTGTTCTTCCAAAGGACCTAGGTTCAAATTCCAGCACCCACATGGCACTTTGAAACTGTCTGTAATGGCTGGGCATGGTGGCCCATGCCTTTAATCCCAGCACTGGGGAGACAGAGGCAGGCAGATCTCTGTGAGTTCAAGGCCAGCCTGGTCTACAGAGTGAGTTTCAGGATAGCCAGGGCTACACAGAGAAGCCTTGTCTTGAAATTTAAAAAGATACCACACCTGACTCTTATTTTTTGGCATATGTGGTGGCAATCAAACTTGGTCATCATGCTTGTAAGACAAGTACTTTCCTGTCTCCCCAGCCCTGGGTTTAATTTTTTTTAAGGAAATGTGTGTGTGTGTGTGTGTGTGTGTGTGTGTGGTAGGTTTAGTGTTAGCATATAATAGCATGGGGATAGCAAAAGCCTGGACTTTAAGATAAAAGACTTACTTCTGAAGTGACAAGTCCTTGGGAAATCACCAAGGACCTCTTTGATCATATTTGGAGGTGGGGACATGCCCTGAGGCACCTGCCCACATCTGCTGACCTCCTGTGAATTCACGCCCCTCTTCAAAAAGCTTTTTTGAAAAAGACTGAGCCCAGAGGCATAACTTGAAATGAGCCGGAAAGCCTCTGCTGAAGATATATAAGTCAAGATGCACATAGAGAGGGAGCTGGGCTCCTCTTGTTTCACCTCCTCCTCGGCTGGCAGAGAACTCGCTTCACGTCTCATCGGAAAGTTTCACCCTCTGATATTGACCCATTTCAGGTCTGGAGAGGAGATGGATTCTCCCTGAGATTCGGAGTGCTCAGACATGGAGCTCCCAGGACTTTGGGCCTTTGAAGGCCATAAGCATCTGAATAGGTGAGCCACCTGGGAAACTTTCATATGTTAATTGGTCTTAAGACCATGGAGGTGATTCCTGCTTGATAAACTGTCTTAGAATCTGAGAATGAAATTCAGAGACTTTAAGAGACTTTAAGACTGAAAAATTGTATGAAGACCAGCCATCCATCAGGACCCATGCTCAGAGAAAAATATCCTTTTGAGAAACCTTAGATTAATGTTAAATGCTTGTATTATAGGTACTAAGAAGTTTTATGTGCTAGGTTTCATAGTTAGGGTTTGAGTTTAGGATTTGGTAATTTTATAGACAATTGTTAGGTAATTGTTAAGTATTAATAAATATGTTTGATAAATAAAAATTTACTGTTACAGTGTGTGTTTTAAAAGCAACATGATGAAATTTTATTATGAAATTGACCTTTTATAAATTAAACTGAGAGTGGTGTTGGTGATAAATCTATGTTGGGAACAAGTCTTATTGGGGTAAGGGAGCAATAAATAAGATTTTGGCAAACAAAAAATGGAAATAAACTTATTCCTGTTAAGTGTGAACAAGGATTCAGTGATGTTTGCGCACTGTGTCACATACTGTCTAGGAGGAATGGGAAATCAATACAGAAAACGTTAGCAGAATCAGGATGTGGCTCAGCTGCCAACAGTGTTAACTGTACAAGCATGAGGATCTGAGCTCAGATCTCCAGCACCTACATGAAATAGTTGGTGTGGTCACGTGTGTGCCTGTGGCCCCAGCATAGGGGGTCGGGAGGTGGAGGGGTGAGAGGGAAGATAAGACTGGAGAGACAGGAGAATCTTGGGACTTGCTAGCTGCCATCTAGCCGGAATAGTAAGATCCAAGTTTAGTTAGAGAACCTGTCTCCAGGGAATAAAATATAGAGTGAAAGAGCAGGACACCAGACATCTTCCTTTGGCTTCCTCATGGAGCACACACTGCCACACATACATGCATACGTATACATATATCACCTATATACACACGTGGAATACACAAATGAAAGACAGGAAGGATCCAACTGGTTCATGAAAGCCATACCAAGAAGACTGACCAGAGGAGAGCTAGTGGCCATCAAAGACTCACCAGTAATGCCAGAAGCTGCACCCATGAAGTCTCACCAACATGACTGTCTAAACATGAGCTGAACAAGGAAAACAACAATAGACATGCTAACAGGTCAACACAAAGAACTCCAGGAAACTAAGGAATGCAGAGAGTGGGAAAAGTTGTCTTCCCAGGGAAGAGCGCACCAACTGGTTCCCCAACACCAAATAATCAGTGCTAGAAATGGACCCACACACCTATGGCCACCTAATTTTTGACAAAGAAGCCAAAACCGCACAATGGAAAAAGGACAGCATCTTCAACAAATAGTGCTGGTCCAACTGGATGTCCACGTGTAAAAGAATGAAATTAGACCCATTCTTATCACCTTGTACAAAACTTAAGTCCAAGTGGATCAAACACCTTAACATAAGGCTGGTCACACTAAATCTACTAGAAGAAAAAGTGGGAAAAACCCTCGAACTCATTGGCACAGGCGACAACTTCCTGAACAGAACACCAACAGCTCAGGACCTGAGATCAACAATCAATAAATGGGACCTCATGAAACTGAAAAGCTTCTGTAAGGCAAAAGACACTGTCACTTGAACAAAACGGCAACCAACAGAACGGGAGAAAATCTTCACCAATCCCACATCTGACAGAGGGCTAATATCCAAAATCTACAAAGAACTCAAGAAATTAAATGCCAAGAAACCAAGTAATCCAATCAAAAAATGGGGGACAGAGCTAAATAGAGAGTTCACAAAGGAGGAATCCCTAATGGCTGAGAGACACTTGAAGAAATGCTCAACATCCTTAATCATCAGAGAAATGCAACTCAACATGACTCTGAGATTCCATCTCACACCTGTCAGAATGGATAAGATCAAAAGCTCAAATGATAGCACATGCTAGTGAGGTTGTGGAGAAAGGGGAATACTCCTCCACTGCTGGTGGGAGTGCAGACTTGTGCAACCACTATGGAGGTCAGTCTGGCGATATCTTAGAAAACTTGGAATAGCTTTGCCTCAGGATCCAGCCATACCACTTCTGGGTATACACCCAAATGACTCCTCTCGGAATCATAAGGAAGTTTCCTCATCTATGTTCATAGTAGCCTTATTTGTAATAGCTAGAAACTGGAAACAACCCAGATGTCCCTCAACTGAAGAATGGATTAAAAAACTGTGGTACATCTACACAATGGAATATTACTCAGCTATCAGAAACAATGAAATTATGCAATTTGCAGCCAAATGGCTGGACCTAGAGAAGCTCATCCTGAGTGAGCTAACCCAGACTCAGAAGGATGCACATGGCATCTATTCACTTATAGTAGGATTTTAGCTATATAGTACAGGATATCTATACTACAACCAACACACCAAAGGGAACATGGACATAGACTTTTTGTTTGTTTGTTTGTTTTTTAGTTTTCTCTCCCTAGCAATGAGACACTTTGCCCTAGTGGTGCTGCCTTATAGGCCCCCAGTGTATGAGGAGGCTCTTGGCCCTCATATGACTTCTGAACTGGGGCGAGGGACTGTTATGTAGGGACACTCCACTTCAAAGGAGTGGGATGGAAGGGTTAGGGGGTAGAGGGTGGGAGGACGGGGCTAGGAAGGGGAGAAAGAGGACAATATGATGGAGATGTAACCTGAAGCAACAAATAAGTAAATTTATTTATTAAAAAAAGCCCTACATACAAATAACAGTATATAGATTGAGCAGATTCTAGTTATGTGTTTAGGAACTATTGGAACATGTTTCCAGCCCCCTATAAAGGTGTTTTGACACATATATGATAAACATGATATTTATCATTGTCACCACCAAAAGCAGCAACATTATCATCAGGGGACAGTGGCAGTCTGTTTTCTCTGACGTCATAGTATTTCAAGTACATTTGGTACTCCAAATGTGATGCTGAGACTCCTAAGTTGATGGTTACTCCTGCTACCAGCAGACTCAGTTGTTGAACTTGTTTGGTTGGTTTTGGTTTTTGGTTTTTGGAGACAGGGTTTCTCAGTGGAGCCATGGAAGTTCTGAAACTTGCTCTGTAGACCAGGCTAGGCTCAACTCAGAGATCCACCTGTCACTGCCTCCCAAGCTCTGGGATTATAGGTGTATGCCTCCACTACTCGGTTGGCAATGATGGTCTTTATCCCTGGCTAATTTAACTAAATAGGGTAAGTCTAGATGTTTGCTGAGCCAACTCAGACAGATGGGTAGAAAAGGCTTAAGAAAATAAACATACTGAAGTAATTGCCTGGAATACATATAAACCTGACCAATTCTCATTCATGTCTCACAGAACCTCTAACAGGCACCAACTGATCATCACACTCCAAGCCTCAGTTCTCAAAGGCTGTGCAGCTGCTCTCTTTAACAGTGAAGACAATAGCCGGGCGTAGTGGCGCACGCCTTTAGTTCCAGCACTCGGGAGGCAGAGGCGGGCGGATCTCTGTGAGTTCGAGGCCAGCCTGGTCTACAAAGCGAGTCCAGGACAGTCAGGGCTACACAGAGAAACCCTGTCTCGAAAAACAAAACAAACAAAAAAAAAAAAAAAACAGTGAAGACAATAACAACCATTTCACAGGGGATTTTGTGTGGATGAAGTGAGATGCTGTACAAAACACACCCAGATACTACCTGTGTGAAAATGTTCACCAACCAAGACTTTAGTATCTCTCTACTTTAGGTCTTTCATTTTATTTTATTTTATTTTATTTATTTTATTTTTTTTTTTTTTTGGTTTTTCGAGACAGGGTTTCTCTGTTTAACAGCTCTGGCTGTCCTGGACTCGCTTTGTAGACCAGGCTGGCCTCGAACTCGCAAAGATCCGCCTGCCTCTGCCTCCCAAGTGCTGGGATTAAAGGCGTGCGCCACCACCGCCCGGCTAGGTCTTTCATTTTAAAACTAAGGAAATTGAAAGCAGGAGTGTGACCTCTAAGGAAAAAGCAGAAGCAAAATGCAGCATTCTACACTTACTTCACTATTTCAGCAAGAGATCAGTTCTGAAAACAACGCCCGCTTTTGTCAGATTTAGTTCACTGTGGTAAAGTACAGTTAGAAAATGTGCTGCAAGGGGTCCATCTTTGGAAGTCTTTATGAAGGCAGCAGGTGTAATGGCCGAGAGTCAGAAGAGGACTGCTCAAGGCAAGGCCTCTAAAAGCCTTGGTCTTCTCTGTCAAGGGGACAAGAGTGGTCCCAATCTCATACAGACATTGCTAAAACTCAATGAAATCGGGTGTAAGAACAGCCACAGCACTGGCATTCTGTGAACATTCAAAAAACTTTGGCTATTACTGAAATAACAGTAACAATTTGCCCTGCCTGCCTGAGATAGCTGAAGTTGTGTTTCACAATCACATATTAGAGTAACACTGTAGCATAGGAAGGAGACAATTGTTAAGATAAAAGCAGGATGCCCCGCCCCCCAGCATGGAATCCCAGCCTGAACACACTCCATTTTAGTCCTTTGAGATAAGTAGTGAAGAGAACTAAAAAGGACAGAGGTGGGGGGCGGGGTGGAGAGAGATGTAGAATTGCGAGTCTCACATAATTGATGGCTTAGTTTACCATGTTTGTCTGGGCTCCACGAGTAAGTATTCCTGAGTAACTTCAATTCTAAATACAGCTTAAGTGGGTCCCAAACTACATTTGCTTATCACATCCGCAGATCTTATCAGTGACACCTTAAGATATCTTGGGAAATTTATGCACCAAAAAAGGGGAGCTGGGGAGGAAGGCACCTCTTTTGCTGTGTCCCCCCAAATGGAATATCTGCCCATTTAACTCAAGGAAAAGTCTCGGTGCTAAAACTGGGGACTGTCCGGGCAGCCAGTTGTCTGTCATTTCTTAGTTTTGGAAGCTGCTGGCTCTGCACTTCCTGTATAATCAGATATATTTATCCTTCTCAGGTCTCTGATGTGGTTGGAGACTAGATAGTTATAGTCTCACAGTTAAATTTTAAGTTATTTAGGAGTAAAAAAGATGTTCTAGGTCTAAGAAGATGTTTTTAAATTGGTAATGCAAGTTAGGATGGAAAATGAGTTAGGTATAGAAACTCATATATAGACAGATAGATAATAGAATATTAGCATCAGTTGCCAAATATGTATGGACTAGACAGTGGGAAAGTATGTTATACCTTATAATTTCATAATTGTGGCCTAATTATTTAAAAAATTATGAATTCTGGGAGAAGGGGTGGAGGGAGGGGACTGTGATGGAGATGTAACTTGAAGTAATAAACATTAAAAAAAAATCACAGCAGATTGGTCAGCTGACTCCAGGTTTTCAGTTTTAACTCTAAATGGATCAATTGTTTATATAATTCACAATGTGGTGATTTCACTTGAAAATAGTATTTTCAAAAACTTTCCCAATACAATTCATAGCAGAATGAATCCAACAAACGAGGGAGCTAACAAGGGACAGATAGGTGGAAGGAAATTATCTGTACAACAGCTGTCCATCCTGCGTCGTCCCCACCCACCCCCCAAGATCTGGGGAGGTGCTTTCTTCCTTTCTATTCTTTTGGTTTTTGTTGCTGTTGTTGTGTTTTTTTTTTTTTTGGTTTTTCGAGACAGGGTTTCTCTGAATATCTCTGGCTGTCCTGGACTCGCTTTGTAGACCAGGCTGGCCTCGAACTCACAAAGATCCGCCTGCCTCTGCCTCCCAAGTGCTGGGATTAAAGGCGTGCGCCACCACCGCCCGGCGCTGTTGTTGTTTTTTAATTATTTATTTTGAGGCAGGGTTTCTCTGTGTAGCCCTGGCTCTCCTGGAATTCACTATGCAGACCAGCTTGGCCTTGAACTCACAGAGATCTGCCTGCCTCTGCCTCCTGAATGCTGGGATCAAAGGCGTGGGCCACCATTGCTTGGTAAATACTATTTATTTTGTGTGTACAGGTGTTTTACCTACATTTATGTCTATACACCACATGGGTGCCCAGTGCCTACAGAGTGCCCAGAAGAGAAAGGTGGATCCCCTGGAACTGGAGTTACAGACAGTTATGAAAGGCCTTGTGGGTGCTGTGAATTGAACCCAGATCCTCTGGAAATGCAGCCTATGCTTGAAACCACCAAGCCATCTTTTTAGCCACCAAGCCATCTTTTTAGCCCTGAGGTGCTATTTCTTAAGATGTACAGGCTTGTTATGTTCCCATACATTTTTCTACCCATGCTTCCTTGTCTTTGTTCTCCCTAGTGATCTGTAAGCAAAGCCTTCTATTCCTTGCAAACACGGTATACTGATTGTATAGTATTTTTGCATGTAATAGTGCCTATTTAGAGCTCAGGGAAAGAGGTGAGCTTCTTGTACAACCAGCCTCCCAAAATTCACATTCCAAACTCGAGTCTGTTTCATGGACTGAGCTTTGCTATCCAAGGCAGGGACCTAGGATAATGTTTTGAGACTGAGTGAAAAATCTTTATTCCTTTAATAATTTGGGGTCTTGGAGATGGCTGGGTGGTTAAAGGGCTTGCCTTGTGAGCCCAAGGACAAGAATTTGAATCCCTAGAAACTCAAATAAATGGCAGATGGGCATAGCGGCCCTCCTGTAATTCTAGCCCTGGAAGACAAAAACAAGGATTTCCCCAGAGCAATCTCACTAGCAAGATTAGCCATATGGGTGAGCTCCGTGTTTGATGGAGAACTTATCTCGATGCATAAGGCAGAAGAGTGATAGAAGATGATTTCTTAAATCAAACACAGGCCTTCATATGCATGTACATGCACGCACATACATCACACATCACATACACACCACACACACACACACACTACATGTACACCAAGAACACACACCACACATACATACACACACATGAAAAATGTAAAATTATAAAATAAATGAAAATATTTTGTTTTAATCTGGGAACAGTCTCTGAGTGGTGTTCTACACATCTACTGAAGACAAAAGAATAAATAAACTGGATTCCAGACTCATCTTCTCCCTCTCCTTTCTCCTCTCTCCCTCCAAAGGGCCAAATGTTCTCCTATGTCCTACATGGGAGCTCAGAGACACCACGGAGACCTGAGAATGAACATTTGACAGGAAATTGAATGAGGACTGGATATCAGCTGGCATAAAGGAAATGCTTTTCACGCTCTCTGTAGATAGCAATATTATGGTGCATATGTTTTAAACAAAGAGCGTATCAGAGGTCTGTTCTGACCCGTTGCCTGGAGAGGTATATGACATCTGAGAGTTGCTGTAAGGTGAGAACAGGAGAAGAAAGAACACTGCAGTAGACCAGAAGAACAAGGTTCATTGGAAACTGTTGAAGCTGTGGACACAGTGGTTCCCAGTAAATGGGGCACAGAAAATAAAATATTATTTTTGTCTTTGTGCACATCTACAGTTTTACATAAAGTCAAAAGGTCTGCTTTCATTCTAATTCTTTGCAATTTTTTTTCTCTTTTCTTTCTGGAATTACCTAGAGTTATAGAAAAGGACACTTGGCTGTACACAAAATGGTGGTGCTGAGTCCATTTCCTAGCCTTGATGAGTAGAGAGAATAAGCCCACCTCCATGCATTCCTCAACTATAAGGAAGTCAGAATGCAGCTAGATGCAGGGGCAGGCAGGAGAGAAGGAATGCAGAAGTAAACTGAAAGTCAGATGTGTTCCAAGAGGAACCTGCAAACTCTTTAACAGGGAAGATCATGTTAAGAGCACAGTTCTGTCATCTCACCTCTCACCACTATTGTCTGCTTGGCTCTCATATCACCTACCCATCCCTTCCTTTCTCATACCTGCTCAGTTTATCCAACCTGATGGTCTCCTTTTTGGCCCTGAGCTAGGCTAATGCTGCCATTAGTCATTATCTGGCAGCACATTTTTCTGAGCAGAGATCTGAGAGATGATAGTTCATAGAAAGACGGTCCTAAGACCCCTCTATGCTCATTGGTGCCACCTTCTTCCAAACAGGAAGATTCCTACTGATTGTGAAACCAATCACGCAGCTGTCCTTGGATGCCACCAAGGCTCTGACTGAGCCACTCCCTGCCCGTGGTGTCTCCTCTCCTTCTGTAGTGAGAATTGTGTAACTGGTTTCTTAAAAACAAAAACATGTTTTTGTTTTAATCCCAGGTGTGGAGACATGGGATTGTTTCACAGCAGCTGACTATGATCTGCCTTGTGCTCTAGCAGAGGTGTGGTTTTGCCAGCTGCAGATACTTTCTGTGGTATTTGGAAGTCTGAGAACTTTTCAGAGGATGTATAAATGCTAAGGCCCCAAGAGGCAGGGAGGCTGTTGGTGGCTGGTTGGTGGTTGGATGTTGTTGGCTGCTGTTTGTGTCAAGTAGCCATGTGCAAAGAAACAAGAAGAAATTAGATATCCTGACATCAAATATCAAACTTGCCCCAAGGAACTAATCAGAACGAAGTAGTCTAATAATAACTTTTCCCCCCTTTCCCATCTATCCTATTTTCTCTCCTATCTAGTGTTAGGGAGTAGAAGGGTGGTAGAGAGAAAAAGGAACCTATAAAGTAGAAAGTGCCAGCCACACCTTCTAAACCTGATCTTCACTGGGATTCACCCCAAGTTTCCTCCTGTCCAGGAAAGTTTCACCTGTACAAGATGAGTATAATTTAGCATCCATACTGAGGGTGATGTCATAAGGAGACAGGGGCAACAGGTGAAACCCAGGAGTCTCCCGAGCAAGTCAGGACTTGTTTCTATAATGCACCTACCTCACTCTTCCGTACATCAGTTATTTTAAACACCTGCCTTTCTTCTAGGTTTAACAGAAGTTCTGTGCCCTTGGTATCTCTCCATATAAGTTTAGGAAATGAATACTGAAAAATATTTTGTCATGTTTTTAATTGTACATTTATTGAGTATTATTAAATTAGTGTCCTACATATTTGTGAGTGTGTGTGTGTATGTGATTGTATGTTTTCTGCCTGCTCCTAATCACAGGGATCATATGTTAATGTCACTCGCTCGCTCTCTCTCTCTCTCTCTATATATATATATATAGAGAGAGAGAGCCAGAGAGCTCAGGGACTTTGCTGTATAGTACTGGATAAGTCAGGGTCAGGCCTCAGGGAACCTACTGCACATTTAGAGACAGAAGAAGCCAGAGAGATGTGGGCCTGCCACAAATGAGTCTTTATGTGGGACAAAAATAAATGTAGCAAAATCCCACCCTAATCAATTCTGTAAATGAAAGAAACTCCAATATTTTAGTGGGAGGGAGAGCTTAAGGCTTTTATGAGACCCTCCCATAGTGCTATCCAACCCCGGGGAGAACTAGCCATTAATGCACGGGCTTCACCCCTTTCTAGGAAGGTGTGGTTCATACGTGATCCTTATATGCAGAATAATTTCCTTCTTCAGGGCTCTCTGATCACACTGGGTTAAGGTTATATCTTTGCAGAACATGGTAAAGCATGTGTGTTTTCATGAGGAGTTCTATGCTTCGGACTGAGGTATGAGGTTGGGGTGGTTGTATGATCCCTAGAACTTTTTTCTGTAGTTTCTGAAGAAATTCTTGTATGAATAAAATTTCCTTCTATTCACAAAATTTCTAAGAAAAACAGAACTCTAGTGAGTGCAGATATCTAGTTCTATATTAATGATATGGTGTTAGAGTAGTCACCCCAAAGCTTTGTTTGTAAACTTTTGGTCCATTCAGATTGGTATCTTGCCCTCTTGCCTACAAGAAACATAATGCCACCTGCTCTTCCAGTGCCTATGTGAAGGAGAGACATCTAGACAGCTGGGCTCATGTGCAAAACATTAAGTTTTCAAACTTTAACAGACTAGAACAGTTGGTTCATGAAGTACAACTCCTGCCTTCCCCCAGCGAATATGCTCACCATCTTTCAGTTGTATACTAAGGCCCAAATTAGGCACAGAGGTGGCTCCATCATGGGACAAGTGTCCTTCATTGCCAGGAAAGGGACAACAGTGCAGTGTTTTCAGTCACCATCAGACTGTGCAATACCAGGGCTGTGCCTAGCCAGAGCCAGCTTGAGTATCCAGTCTCCCAAGGAGACGGGGAAAAAAACAAGTGGAAAAGTTTCCCTTCTACAACAGTAGGCCCTGTGTCTGAACTGTTCAGGGCACTGTCTTGGGTCCAACTTACGTCAGTTCTTCATAGGATCCTAAAGCCACGCTAACTTGCTTTGATCAGACAGACACAGACGTAGACATCTGAATGCACTGATGCTGTAAGATCAGGTGTTTGGGTAATGTGGTTAGGGGTTGGGGCGTGTGGTATGAGGGGGGAGGAGAGGGACAGATAAACAGACAGACAGACAGACAGACAGGAAGACAGAGAAAAGTTGCTCTTTAGGCAGAGGGCAAGGGAGCTGACTCGTTAGATGTCAGCCTTTTCTTAATTTCCCCCCAATCAAATACTTAGCAAGCATCAGCCTTTATGTACAAGGCACTCTAACGGTTTTTAGATATATCAGACACAGTCCTCAGTGAATTTATAGCCTAAGTCTAATTAATTACATAGTTGATTTATAGTAAGCAGAGTGCAATAAGCCAGAGAAAACCCAGGATCAGATAGCTACAGAGAAATGTGCACAGGTGCCAGATATAAATAGCAGCAGATAGACAACTTGTTATGAATTCATGTGACTACTGACTTCATCCTCCAAAGAGACACCACTACACCCGCAGATGATGGATCATGCCTCGGGCTGCTCTCCCTCCCAGCATCCATCCCAGTTCTAGTTTGGGATGTAAATATGAACTGAGCACCATCAAGGGAAGGTAAGACTAGTGCCGAGATAGTGGCATGGTTAAGAGGACAATCAGCCTGGGTGTAAATCCCAGATCTCACACACTCTACTACACTGAACCACAGGAAAATGCAGATTCAGCCATTTTTCACAGATAGCTCATCCTCCCCCTTCTAGAGATCATTTCAGGAACTTCAGTACAGTTCCTCTGGGTTTTAATTTCAGGTTTACCAGTTAAATATACAATTAAATAACATGAAATGAAAATATTAACATCTTGGAGGTATTCAATAAATGTAATTTACAGATACATGTATCACAGATAGCCAGTTCTGACCAACACTCAATTTGGGAATCCAATTAACAAAAAAAGATTAAAATGAGGTGTGTTTAGACTTTGATGGTGGAAGAAGTTATACACGTAGGGATATGCATATGGGACAAAGGATAACTGGGAGACTTTCCAGTGTCCTGTCCAGTTTTGCTAGGACCTAAAACTGGTCTAAAATGTAAAGTTTACTTCTGAAGAAGGGTAAATAAGGAAAAATGAAGTGTCCTGGCTATTTTATTTAGACTCTGTGCACAGAGGTCCCAAGATACAGGTTGTCTTTTTCACATTGACCTCCAACTAAACCTCGGTGTGTCATAAGCTATTCATTTTCTCTGGCCACTCTGTTAGCCTCTTGGTTGAGTCCCAGAGCCTCTGTTGACCTGCCCCAACTGAGCTGGCAAGTGAGAAGGCGCACACATAAATACCTATGATCTCAGTGAACCCCACCCCCCAGGACATTCCTTAGCAGGACAAACCTCCAACTTGGCTGGAGTCTATGTTCACAAATAGGCCTGGCTGGGTTTAATTTAGTAACTTGTAGGCCTCCGGTAAGAGCCGGGGTGAGGCTGGAGCCCCTGAAATCCCCCGGGATACTTCACGAGAGACAGGAGCCCAGCCCCATTGCAGCAACTAAAAGGGATGCTCCAAATGATGTATTTCTCTCAGCTGTTTAAGAACTGCATTTCACAGGAATCATCCTTTGGTTTTCTTAATTTCTCCTCAGGCAGCAGGCATAGGACTTGTATGGAATATAACAACTATAGGAAAGCCTGGGCAAGGTGGCACACACCTTTAATCTCAGCACTCAGGCAGGCAGATCTCTGTAAATTCTAGGCCAGCTTGTCTACATAACAAATTTCGTGATAGCCAGGCCTTACTGTCTCAAAAATCAAAACACCCCAAACATAAATTGGTAGATATGGCTGGCTGAATAATTTGAAGTCCTTCATGAAATCTGATATGATCTGATGTTGGACTGTAATATCTGACTCTTGCTTTGAAAGGCTGGCCTGGCCTAAAGCAAATTCTATGATCATCCGTCAACTTTCTGAACTTAGACCTCTCCTGAAAACCTGGGACAGTGTTTACCCTACAGACACCACGGCTGTGCCATTCAGGATGGGAGGCACAGGCCACCCATGGCTACTGCACCCTGGACAAACAATCAGTGCGAACTGAATACATCATGGAGATTCCAAGGCCAGTTAACAGTGGATTTTTTTTAATAATTTATTTATTGTTTCTTCAAGTTACATCTCAATCACAATCCCCTCCCTACTCCCCCCTCCAGTCCCACCCTTCCACCCTCCTCCCCCTCA
>CAJQZJ010016855.1:4073084-4110192 GCA_907164525.1 Lophiomys imhausi | reverse complement strand
AAAAAATCTTAAGTTAAGAAAACATCTTTGAATGCCATATTCTGCAGATCTCTTGAGGTTTTTGAAGATGCCCTATCTATATCTCTTATATTTAGATAAGCAAATATTGCTTGTCTCTTAGCAACTTGATTTCTGAATAGCTTAGAAAATAACTGTGATAGACTGTGGATTTTTAACATTGACTATCATAAAAGAATATGCAATCTTAAAAAAAAATAACAAATTTTATACTTTAATTTATGTTGAAATTATAAGCTTTAAAATGCATTATTGTCACCAAATTTACATGGTTCTTTTCATTTTTGTAAAGGGTGGTCACCAGAGAATTTCAAATGGCATGTGTGGGTTCTAATAAGTTTCTTCACATCTGTAAATACATTGTGTGTGGCTACATTTGGTGCTTTGCCATATATCCTGTGGTCTAACCACACCATAAACAGTTACTGCACGTGTATATATAATACTGTATATTAAGCACTTAATACTTACTAAGTATTTGGTGAAACATAAATAAACAGATGCTACCATCTCACCAGTCAGCCCCTTGTCCTCTGTCCAACGAGCATCTTGTCTCTGTTTGCCTGTCTCTCAGTGTCGCAAGACAGGCTAAACAGGTGGGAGGGATCCAGTTTCTACAACTGCAGCACCCCTGAACACTCTGTTCAGGTCACTGTCTCAAGCCCAACCTATACCAGGCCTTAATGGCAAACTACTTTCAACCATCACATATAGAGAAGACTCCAGTTAATTAGGAGTGAAGCAAAACCGCTGAGTGACAGCAGACAGGTCAGGGACATAGGTCCCCTCCATGTGTGGGTGCCTGTCAGCATGAACATGACAGTCCTTCGATCCTCTACTTGCTGCTTCACTATGCCTAGCATATCCTACCTATTGAAGATAATCACACATTTACCAAACGAGTGACTGTCTCTCAAACTCCGTCAAGGATTTCCCCTTGCTAGTTGGTCCTCTTCTCAAGTTATTTGCTTTCCAAATCTACCAGTGCCATCTCTGAGCAATTCCAGAGGAGTCTCCCAGCAGCTGGGTGTCAGCAGAGGACATAAGAAGGGATGGAGAAAGCAGCTTCTGGCCCGTCCCATCCACACAGCTGTGTCTCACCTATGTCTTGGTGGGAATTGATAACCTCTTGACACAAATCCTGGATTTCTGTTTTGAGCTCAGTAATATTCATGTTGAAAGCTACAGAGCATACTTGGTGCTGTTCTAGCCTACCTAGTATAATCTATGGGAAGATCTAAGAAACATATACATTAAAACAAAAAACAAACAAACAAATAAAAACCTGCCAGCTAGAGTTGAAATGGTCTGTGCCAAATAGTTATTCTGAACTGTAGTCAGTTAAAGAAAATAGATGGTGAGACAAGATTTGAGGCAATGATAATGAAGAAAGGGCCCACCTGGGGAAGGGGCAGTCTGGGCTGGACTCTGAAAGACAGGTAGGGTTTGTACATGCGGAGAGAGAAGGCATTCCAGATGTGAACAAGGGTGTTTTAGCATGAATGAGCCCCCAGGAAGGGGGAGTAACTCACTCTAGGAGTATGTTTGAAAATACATACTGGGGGAACAAATAAAAACTTGTTTCTTTCCTGAAACTGTGACAGCCTCCTGTCACTTCTGCCTGTGTACCAACACCAGCTCTCACGTGCCCTTTCTCTGGACACAGATCCTTGTCCAAACCCAGAAAGTCTCCTCTCCTCTCTTCCATTAATATTTTACTCTCGGGCTGGAGAGATGGCTCAGCGGTTAAGAGCACTGGCTGCTCTTCCAGAGGTCATGAGTTCAATTCCCAGCAACCACATGGTGGCTCACAACCATCCATAATGAAATCTGGTGCCCTCTTCTGGCCTGCAGATATACCTGCAGACAGAACACTGTATACATAATAAATAAATCTTTAAAAAAAAAATATTTTACTCTCTACTGGAACACTCTATTGCTGTATAACATATGGACTCTCTTCAGCTTTTAAAAATACTCTTCTGCTGACCTAGTGCCCTTACCAGTTACTGTCTGTTTCTTTCTTCTCCTTGGAACACAGCTCTTCAGTGCAATCACTCATTTCCACTACCCCACTGACTCATCTCTCTTTTTTTAAGTTCATGAAAATCAGGCTTTTTCTTCACCATAGCGGCTCTACTGGAGATCATGGATGGTGACAAAGCCAATGGTGAATTTTAATCATAATATTACTCAAGCTCTCAGAAGGTTTTCAAAACTTTTGAGACTTCCCTCTTCTCAGTTTCCTTGTCTGGCTTCCAGGACGCCAACCTCTGGCTTTTCTTCCCAACTTACCATGTTGAGGCTACTCTACCTTCTTTGCTTGTCTATCTCCAAAGCTTACCATGTGAACGGCCTACGACTTGGTTCTCTTCCTCCACTGTCACTCTCAGCTTGTTGTGGTCCAACCACGTCTCAAGACTTCTAATGACACCACAGAAATCTGTGTTTCTAGCCCAACCCTTTCCCCACAAGTTCTGACAAAGATTCAGTTACTTGCTTGCTGCATGAAATGCCTAACAAATATCTCCAACACCAAATTTCTAAGGTTGAATGTTGACTCTTTCACCTCAAACCTTCTCCATCTACAACCTTCCCTGTCTCAATTATGGCACCTCCTCTTGCCACAGCCCTCACAGAGGCCACTATGACCCAGGTGTCCCTTTACTGCGCTCTTTCTCTTTCAGTCACCTTGGCACAATGTGAGCTCACCATGGAAAAACATCATTTGCATCTGAAAGAGCGGCAAACTTTAAATTCTAAAGAATGAGCCAAGGCTTTGCTTATTAAGTGCAGAATTAGGCCATGTAGCTGCTAGGACAATAGGTAGACTCTCTGTGCTTATTAATGGCACATGTGGTCCTGTGAAAAACAGGGGAACACATCTCCTTCACAGAGTGCTGTGTGAATGAGATTAAATATGGTTAAAATGTATAAACTGGGACCTGGCACATAGCAGCCACTAAAGCCCCCTGCTTCCACCCCTGAGATTAAAATGGAAAATATTTAGCATCGTGAGGAGGCAAAGAGGCAAAGCCTGGGTCTAGAAACCCCTCCTGGAGCTGCAAAGCTCCAAAAGGGCCATTTTCTGCATGACTGTTTATTTCCTTTCATTTTATATCGAGACCCTTAGTCACTAGGAAAATACTCTGGCTCCTTTCAGAGAGGTAGCAAGAAGAGAGAGAAATTAGAAAGAAGTTGAGGGTCATATCCCAAAGCCCAAGAAGAATCCCACTGTTAATTGATAATATCACCTTGAAACAGCAGCCCTCATGCAGGTCTCTTTGTGTGGCAGAACAAGCTTTCCCAGGGACGAAGAGACCCCTCCACTCTCACCTCCACCTCTGCAGATGATGCAAGGATGGGTTTCTACAGTCTCAGCAATAGTGCTCCAAGACACCAATGGTTGGGCAGCAGGCTGGGCTTCTGCATGGCCCGGGTTTGAAAGGATTAGAAAGAATAAGGCTTAGAATAGACTCAGCTTGTCATCTCTTTGAGCCTCACAGGTTTGCTGCCTTCCTTCCTTTCAGTGCCAGGAAGACCCTGGATCCAGCCTCTGGACCCATCCGTTCCTGGCTTGGGAGTAGAGCAATGATGTGGTACCCCTGTGTCATCAAGTGTGGACAAGACCAAGTTAGCATCTACGCTGAGCAGAGATACCCATTTTCACTAGAGAATGCCGGACCAGAATGTCTGCTGGAACCTGTGTGAGAAAGGTGCTACTGTGGCTCTGTGGAGGGGAACATTCTTTGATGTGAGGATGAACTGACTTCAGGCCCACACTCCCTTTGTGCTAGAGGTCATGGCATTGAGGCCAGCAGCTTCCTCAACATTAACAATTTCTCTCCACAGACCTCTCATGGGCTGTTTAAGACCCCATGTGCATGAAGACTTGACTGCTATGTGGCAGCAGAACTTCCAGAAGGCTGGGAGATGGGAAGCCTGGCATTACAAGGCAGCTTGTGCTTTTCATTCCCTCCCAACCTTCTCAAGCCAGGTTTCCAAATAGAGGGTATGAAAGCTGCCCAGTGAGGCCCAAAGTCACTTCTAAAGTTGCTTGGCAAAAAGCCACCTGACTGTGGCTCAGCTATCCTCAGAACGGCATGTACCAAGTCTGCCTTCCAGTGAATGATTGGATTAGCTGCTATCTAACATGATAGGGTGGGTTCATTTCCAGTTCTTGCCTGCCCCCATCCATTCTGTGCTTTCTCCACGTGCGGTATAGCCTCACTTCTCCGGGCCTTTAACTTGTTTAGATGAGATGAGACTAGCCAAAGCAAATGGCCACAGAGCTTTTGAAAGACCATGGATAAAAGCCCTGGGGAAGAAAAAACACAGCTGGAGAAACTAAATATTTTCTTTTGTTATCACAGTGTAGCATCAGGCATCTGTGAATGATTCCAGCACCTATTGTGTGTGTGTTCTATTTTAGCCCCTTACAGGCAAAGAGGAAGAAGAACTAATTTCTCACAAGCACAGACGTTTCTTGAATTGCTGCTGTGGGTGGAAGAGTTTGTTGTAAGCTTCCTGGCCAGGACCTTGTGCCTCTTGGATTTCAGTCTCAGCTTGACTACTAATATTCCATGTTATATGAAGGGAGGACAGGATCACTCCAAGGAATGGCTGAAGAGAAGAGTTTTATTGTAGATATGAGGGAGAGGTCAGCCACAGGCATCTGGAAGAGTCCAGAGCAGGGGGAGAGGTAATAGACAAAACCTGGCCAACAGACTGAACCAGGCCATGAGAGGAGAGAGAGAAGGGGAGAGTGAGAGGGGAAGAGAAGAGAGAGCAAAGAGAAGAGAGGGCCAAGAGAATGTATAGCCATTCTATACAAATTCAAAACAAATAGCAGTGTTTCCCAGGAATCAGAAGCTGGGGGAAGGGAAGCCCATAAGCTGGAGCAGTTTAGGGTAGGGATGGGGTGAGAAGAGCTGAGTGAGCCTGGAGGCTAGGTGTGCTTGGGTATGCTAATAGTCACCTCAGTTAGCCATTTGCCCTAAGTTGCTTTTGAACACGACATTTGTGACATTAGGCAAAGAAGACTAAGACAATCTCTTGGTCTCTATTTTGAAGATGAAGGGTTCATTCATTATGGGGAAGCTGAAAGCCCAGCCTGTGGCAACTATTATTTTTACAATGAAGTTCTCTTGCAAAGTGAAGGGCTCCACTGTATTCTCTCCAGCTCTAAACAGTGATTCTGTGTTCTTTCTCTCCCATCTTTCCGGCTATTCGAACACATCAAGGCAGAGTTTTCGCCCTCTTCCTCCTGCTTCGATAAGATGCTGACCAGCAAAATCTCCTTTCTTGATCCTAACAAAGCTTGTACCTGAGCAAAATTGAATCCTCCAAAACCACATTAAAAATACCCAGCTCTACCCATTTTTGTTTTACAAACAAGTAGATCCATCCAGTAAGAAAACCTGCTTGTGGCGGCGCCAGGCTTTCCCCTAGTAACTGTACTAATTATAACTCCCGCTACCTGGTAACAACACTGGCTTCCCTAGCATTGGCTAAAGTCATCCCCACTCTGCTGGCATCGCCTAATCTAAGAAGTCATTAGGGGGTGAGAGAGGGAAAACTCCCCTAGGTACCCTGCATTAGGGGGTGAGAGAGGGAAAACTCCCCTAGGTACACTGCATCAAAGACCTCCAGGTGTCAGTCCTCGGCCAGGCCTGGGAATCCAAACGGTCAGAGGGCTCAGAAACAATGGCTTGACCTAGCTAACAATTTTATTCCTACCCTTTCCTCCCCCCAGTCAATCACAAACTCCTGCAGGTATTTTAGCTCCTGAACACAGGACCCTCCTCTCTGTGCCCACTACCCTACCCTCACCAAGTCCCGCAAGTTTATGTGCAGTCTGCCCCACTGATTTTCTGTTTCATCTCTCTGAATCAGACTTCCCCACCCACCAGAGGGATCTAGCATGTTCCTTGCCATTTACAACCCATTGCTAGCTCCTATAAAAAGGCACAAAAGACTGAGCCGTGTGTACATTTCAGTTCCGTCCTATACCTAGAACTTAACCAGTAGCACAAAACTACATACAATTCACCCACCCACCCTGCAATTCATTTGCCTCTAGGCTTTTGCTTGTGACAAACCCCCTCTTCCTTGTACCCCACCATCAACTGACTAACAACATTTATCTCTTCTGAAAGTTCAGAGATCATCTCCTCAAAGAATCCTTTGTAGAGTTTTACCTCCACCTGCTTTATTCCCGTGGGGTAGCAATGCCTTGTTTGAATTCCTTTACACTCCAGCCATTTCTCTGCTCCTGCTTCCCATCCTGCTCTATCTCTGATGTTTCATTTCTCTTCAAAGGCCCAGCTTCCAACTTGGTACTGGGAATACAGTAGAAGCCTTATAAAGACTTATCGAAGAGGAGACAGATAGACCCAAAGGTCCCCAGGATTTGTCCTCTGCTAGCCTTTCCAGTGTCACCTTCACATCACCACAAGCCCTCCATGGCTCGTGTTCCAGCCACACAGGGCGACGTGTGAGTATGGAAACCCAACTCAAGCAGACATTTACCAACTTGTAATCACAAAAACCTTATTAACAATAGGTAAATGGCAGAAGTAGTAGGCATGGAGAGATGACAGACAAACATGTAAGGAATTGGTATTTAGCCTAAAACACAAGGAAATTCTAACACTAGCTATAATATGAATGAACCCGGAAGGCATGATGTGAGGCCAATCGCACAAGGACAAATGGATCACTTCGCTTGTATGAGACAGTGGGGAGATGATAAAGCATGGAAGCAGAATAGAAATGGGTGGGAAGACCCGGGAATGGAAAGTTAGTGTTTGATAAAGATAGTTTCAGTTGGGGGCAAAGTTCTGCAGATGAGAGAGTGATGCTTATACAACAGTGAGGATACACAAAACTATGCACTTAAAATTAGTGAGAGAGAGAGAGAGAGAGAGAGAGAGAGTGCTTTTAGAGGCTAGAGACAAATGTTGGGTGTCTTCCTCTGTTGGTGCTCAACTTATTTTTTCAGTGGTCTCTCGCTGAACCTGAAACTCACTAATTTGTCTAGACTGGCTGGCCAGTGAACTCTGGGGATCTGCCTAACTCCGCCAATTCCTGTTATGTTGCCCCCACACGCCTCTGCAGCCCCATCTCTGCCCCTACTATCCTTCCACCACCCCTCCTCCGAACACTGAGACTACAAACACATGCCTTATCAGAATTTTTCTTCTGATTATTGGGAAGCAAATCCCAGGCTAAATTCTGGAGCCTAATCTAATTCAAATTCACTTTTACTTACCGCCTTGATAATAGCTACACAATTTACACTTCTGTCTGAACTTATTCCAGAGCCTTTCTTCCTAATAGCTGGCACAGCAATAACCATGGGATGGTACTGCTGACAGAATGGCTAGGTTGAGCCTCTGGCTCAGATGCTCACTGTTAACAGAGTTGCTTTGGCGGTCTGCACACATGCATTCCTGCGTTAAGTCAAACATCTCTTGGTTACCATACACTGTCTACTGTGTTAGCTGATGGTGGAGAGAGGCATTAAGAAATAAATAAACATGATAATAGTAAAGACTCCTGCAGATGTGCGCACAGGTCTCCTGCCGTAATGAGAACGGTAACATGTACCAGGGAAAGGCTCGACCAAGTGCGTGGAGCTGGATCGAATCCTAAACACACTCAGTCTTTCCTATTTAATCTCTTTGAAGAAATGCTTGTGTGGGGGTGATTAGGGTACAGCTATGTATTGCTGCAATAGCAATACATGAAACAGATTCTATAATTTATATACAGGAAAGCTAAGGTAGGGAATCCAGCCAAACATGACAAATGGGGCCAGATGCACTACTAAGTGAAAAGAAACTGATTTAAAACAAGAAATGATCCAGAAAAAAATGTCTTCGGTAAGTTGGCATCTCTGGATAATTTTTATCATCTTTCAGCTTGTCACGGTTATAGTAAATATCTGCTGACATTATACCTCAGGACAGGCACAACCTGAGTTCAGTTTATTGGCTCATTCAGTCTTACCCCAAACCTTTGGGATGTGCCACTACTACACCTTCCTCAACGCAGAGAAATGACAGTATAGTCATGCATCACTTAAGGTGTCATTAAGCAGTTTTGGAACTATGAGAGCAACATACAACAGATGATGTCACCTGCTACACTCCGGGGCTACTGTCCAATGTGCTGCAGTACTGAACACCCCACAAGCAACTGAAGCACAGTGGCATTGGCGTATCTAAGCACCTAAGCAGAAGACACAGTAGAAAGATAGAAAACCAACCAATCCAGGCCCTCAGAGGCTTACAGAGACCGAAAGGCCAACCAAAAAAAGAAGAAAGCTTAGACTAGACCTAGACCCTCCTATACAAATAGGCAAATTTCTCGTCACACAGATCCCTTAGCAAGTGGCGGGGCCAGGGAGGCAGTCTCAGTGATGGACTTTATTACCTGCTAGTGGGACACTTTATCTTAGCTGAGTTGCCATATCGGGCCCCAGAGCAAGAGGATGCTCTTAGCCCTCGTGTGACTGATGAACTAACTGAGGGGGGTTGATATGTGAAGACCCCCACACTGGAGGAGAAGGATAGATGGGAGAGGGAGTTGAGGGTGGGACTGGGAGGGGAGGAGGGAGGGAGCTGTGATCAAGATGTAACTTAAATAAATAAATAATATATGTGTGTGTGTATGTATGTGTGTGTGTGTGTGTGTGTGTGTGTGTGTGTGTGTGTATGTGTGTGTATAAAGAATAAAACACTTGTGTGTGATCAGGTGAAGATACATTCATGGGCATGTCTGTATATGTACATATAGTGTAATATACATAGTTTGATATTTAAAAAAACAAAGAAAGAAAGATAGAAAATAGATCTGTAGAGGGCCTTGATTGTGAATGGAGCTTGAGAGGCTGGAAGGTGTGTGTGGCTGGTGGGTGACAGCGAAGTGACCGGGAAGGCCTGGCGTGCTACTCAACATCACTGTGGAGTTTATAAACACTGTATTCTTGGGCTATACAAAATTTACCTTTACTGCTTTTAATAAGTAATAGCTTTAGCTTATTATAACTTCATTACTTTATAAACTTTTAATTTGTTTTATCTTGGCTCTTTTGTAATAACAAGTTAAAATATAAACATACTATATGGTTACTGTACAAAAAATGTTTCTATATCTTTATTCTAAAAGCTTTTTAAAAATTTTTTTCTTTTAAACTCTTCTGTTTAAACAAACAAACTAACTAACTAACTAAGACAAAAGTACACATAAATCCAGGCCTACTAGGGTCAGTATTATCTATATCACTGTGTCCTATCTCCGCACCTACCCCCCTCCTGCCCTGACCATCCTGTCCTTCTGGAAGATCCTCAGGGCAATAGCACTAATGCCCCCCCCCCATCTCTTACGATAAGTGACTTCTGACATCACTCTTGCAGGACGTGCCTGGAGCTGTTCTTCAGCTAACTTTTCCATTTTGATAAGTAAAAGGAGATTACTTTAAACCATGGTAAAAATTATAGTAGCCAGACATGTGCCCTACGCCTTTAATTCTAGCACTCAGGAAGCAGAGACAGGTGGAGGTGGATCTGTGAGTTCATAGCCAGCCTAGTCTACTCAGCGAGTGTCAATTCAAGTCCAGACTGATCTACATAGTTGAGTTCCAGGACAGCCAGGGTTACACTGAGAGACCATGTCTCAAAAAAACAAGACACAATTATCTCTTATTAATTAATAATTAATATTTTAATTATTTTAATAACTAATCGATGGTGTGCTGTTATGGTAATTGATTTATCATTATTATACTTAGTAAACACACGAACAGGAAAAGGCTGATCTGTTATTATGGAGCATCACATACAGTGCATATTTCATGTGCTATGATCTTATACAGTTGGCTCTGCGTAGGTTGGTTCATATTAGCATCACCACAAACATGATGACAAAGTATCATCCTAAACTATACAAAGACTATGACATCAGTAGGCACTAGGAATTGCTTAGCTTCATTAAACGCTCAGGGGGGCCATCATATATGGTCCTTCATGGTTACGTGGCACATGATCTCTATTTGCTTGTATTCAACCAGGCAGAGAGTGACAGAACCAAGGTTCCATGTCAGGAGTGCCACACTCACAGCTTAGTCATATTGCAATACCAGGAGAAGGACAACGTGGTGGGTAATCAAATCAGGAAGTTATTCACCACAGCTACAGAAGTGTGCTACATACAAACCTCGGAGATCGCCCGGGGAACAGGATCATCCAGTCTCAAAGATGAGAAAACTGAGGTAGCAAGATGGCTCAGCCAGTAAAGGTGTTTGCCACTAAACCTGACAACCTGAGTTCAATTTTTTGGACCCACATAGTAGAAGGAGAGAACCGACTCCTCCAAGCTACACAGAGACACAGACATACACACTTGTATACACACACCAAAACGCCATTTAAAAACTTTAAAAATGAGAAAACGAAAGAGGTTTAGGTTTCAAATCAGGCAGCTCATGGCTCATAAAGGAATGAGACACAACTCTCTAAAGGCCAAATTCACTTTTATCTTCCAACACTATTGATACTTTCATTTTGGAAGAACTTTTCTTGTATGGCTGGGGAAATAGCTCAGTGTGTCAAAGCACATGCTGGTCTTTCAGGGGACCTGAGTTTGGTTCTCACCAACCAGACTGGGTAGTTCCACTCCAGGGTGATCCAGCACGGGACCAGCACTCACATGTATAATACTCCCCACGTATATATAATTAACATCATACATACATATTTTTAAAAGATAAAATAAAAGTATGAAGCCATATCCAATTAAGTTAGATTCTCTTCAAAAATGTGAAAGTTGTACAAGTTAAATTCTTTTAAGAAAACCAATGATTATGAAATGTATGTACTTTGGAAACAGTAGTTATACACTGACCCTCTCTGGTTCAGGAGGACAACATTCCATTTCTCTTCACTGTCTGCTCTTAGACGCAGCCTTGTCACATTTTAAATTCCATTTTTAAAATGCAAACCTCGGGCTTTTGAAACGCAAAGAATTCTGAGCAAGAAAATAATCATCACAGGGCCAAAGACTGGCTGGTACTTTTCAGAGTGCTGTTTAGAGAACACATGTTGATCACACAGCAGTGGGTCTCACACAGCCCAGAGCTGGGCACATTTCTAGTGTCTGCACATTCAACTAACAAGAGAAGAAGCAGGGTTAGGTAATAAAAACAAATAGGTCAGCCATGACGCTACCTAGAAATTACTTACACAGCAGCTGCTGTCCAGCAATGCTATGAAGCCTGTCCTGCAAGGAGTGGGACACACCCAGCTGTGGCCCGCCTGCAGTGCTCTCTCTCTTTCCTTTGATACACTGTCAGGAACTATGTGCCTTAGTGGCTATTTCTCAGCTTGATTTACACAGTCAGAATGATAGATAACCCATCCCTTCGCCTGAAGAACTGAACCTACAATTACTATTTGGTACCACTAGGGGGCAGTGGTCCCTAATCACATAGGTGTATATTCCTGTTTATTTGTGCTAAAGGCAAATAGCCTCTTCTTTTTGAAAAACTCTGTGTGTGTGTGTGTATATATATATATATATATATATATATATGTGTGTGTGTGTGTGTGTGTGAAATTAAATTATTATTGATACTTACAAAAACTGAAGTTTCAAGAATACTTAACCATTCAACACATACTAGCTAGTTTCAAAGAACTAGTTTTTTTTTGTGTAACGCAATACTCTTTAATAAATCTATAGCTGGTATGATTTTTGATTTCACTTTCTTAGTTTTCTAAAAGGCCTAGAGGAGAGAAACTCTAGAGCGCTTCTTAAATTTGCTTTTAAGTTGATAATTTTAGGCTTCAAACAACTCCTCTTACAGGAAAAAAAATCCATATAGCTTCCTTCCCAATAAAGTATCCATTTCAGCCTCTCCCTTCCCCTGTCTCTGTCTCTGTCTCTCTCCTTGTCTGTCTGTCTTTCTGTCTGTCTCTCTTTCTCTCAATCTCTCTCTCTAAGCCAATCAACTATCTAAGGAAGACTTGCCATTTGATAAGAGAAACACTTCTTCTTCTTATAAGTCCTGTTCTCTCTGTTTCCCAGAAGTTGTCATGATGGGATGTTTGATCACCTCATACTAATACAGTAATCTTTCTCTCTTAAGTACCAAAATCTAAAAATATAAATAAAAGTCTATCCACAATAGACTTGTAACATATGTTCATAAGCACTGATTTTTTTTTAAAGAATTGTACAAAACTCACATGTTTTGCAGAGATTCTAACTTGACTGAATGTAGTTTTATATTTTAGCATGAGAGAAAAATCAATTTCAGTATAGTAACAGAAGTCAGCAGAAGCAGTTACTTTAGTGTATAGTGTTTGGAATGTTGCCCTTGCTGTCTCTTCATTATTAATTAATCTTCCCAACCTCAAAGGAGTCATGATGTAAGTAACAAGCATGAACATTAGATGTGTTATTACAGTCATATTATAAAGAGTCAAACCTCTATTTCATTTTTAAAATAGCACAGTAACTACTAGCAAGTACATAATGACTACCTTCTCATATAAGCAAGACATCATTAAATTTACAAAGCAGTTGATGGAAATTTTATTTCATCTTCATGGCTGTTATTTATTCAGACAACAAATGTGTCTCAGTGCCTGCAGCATTATTCTGAATGTCAGTTCTGTGGAGGCTGGAACAGGTTTGGAGAAGTTAAGTAGCTTGGCTAGTGGTTGCCTGGGTCTCCTGGTGCAGCATTTCCCTGAATCCCTGGTTCTTCTATCAAAACAGAACTTCCTGATTTCTATCAACCCTTCACTACTATGTCCTGAGATAGATTTTTTCACTTCTGATATTAATCATTAAAAATGGCAAGCTTGGGGGCTGGAGAGATGGCTCAGTGGTTAAGAGCACTGGCTGCTCTTCCAGAGGACCCAGGGTTCAAATTCCCAGCACCTATATGACAGCTCACAACTGTCTGTAACTCCAGGTCTAGAGGATCTGACACCCTCACACAGACATACATGAAGGCAAAACACCAATGCACAAGAAATGAAAATAAATATTTTTCAATGGCAAGTTGGGTACCAGGATCCACTTCTATATTCCCAGCACTCAAGGGGTTGAAGATGACAATCACAAGTTTGAGGATAGTCAGTATATACAGTGAGACCTCACTTCAATGTGTTCTACCTTCCAAATAAAAAGAACATTTAACTTAATTCTTTTTTTAAAAACAGGGTCTCATATAAGCCAGGCTGTCTTCAGAATCTATACAGCCAAGGATTATTTTGAACTTTATATCCTTTTGCCTCCACTTCCAGAGTACTAAGATAATTGGTATGCACCGCTATGGCCAGGTTATATGGTGTTGTGACTCAGACTCAGGGCTTCAGGCATGCTAGGAAAGCACCCTACCAGCAGGTGTGTATGTCCTCCCAGTCCCTAACCTAACCTTTAGTTCAGTGATTCTCAACCTGTGGGTTGCCACCCCCTTGGGGTCAAATATCAGATACCCTGCATATCGAATATTTACATTATGATTCATAACTAGCAAAATTATAGTTATGAGGTAGCAACAAAATAATATTATGATTGGGGTCAGCACAGCATGAGGAACTGTGTTAGAGGGTCGCAGCATTAGGAAGGTTGAGAGCCACTGCCTCAGTGGTTTCAAGTAACTGTAACCAAATGAGAAGAGTAATGTGACAAGCAGGTAAGATTGGTGGGGGGGGGGTGTGTAAAAAAAGGAACACAGTACCGTTAGAGCCCTGGAACCACATGAAACAATGGCCGTCTGCCCACTGTTCTCATAAGACCAAGTAAGATAGGTCATAGTTATCTACATGGGATCCAGGGGCAAGATGGATCCAGTAAAAGAATTGTCACCTCTACCTGTGCTGTGATTCCCACCCCCATACCCTGTGGCAGCTGCCATAATCTAGTTGATCCCACCCAGAGCTTTTCCTGAAGCCTCATTTCTCCGTAGCCAATACACAGCAGAGAAGGGGACCAAATGATCCGGGCAGTAGTCACTAGGCTGAGGGTAGAAGAAAGCCTTTCCCTCCAGTGATCTAGAAGTTGCCCCTTCCGCTTTGTTTTGGGGACAGTTCACAGAAACACTTCCTCCTGCTACACAGTGAAGAAATTCTCTCACTATTCGTATCCTGAGGCCCCCACAGCTGTGCATTCTCCCCCATCTGCATTATCAAATTGTCAAGATACCAGGACCTCTGGCAGCTTCCCAGGAGACACACTTAGGGTGAGTGTGTACCATCCTATACAGCCACAGAAAGGATGAAGATGAGCCTGGAAGTCTCAGGAAGAGTATGAGGGAAATGTGGACATTCAGAAAAGAGGAAACCGACTAAAACCCCCAGAATCAACAACCCTACCAGTTGAATTGAGTGAACACAGAAACCTTCATAGATACCCCACCACACCTTCTCAGATTCAGCAGTCTGTACTAACTGAATTGAGCAAATGACCATGTAGGTCTCACAGACGCTGGCTGGCTCTCAAATCTGAATGGTAGCTGGTAGCTCCTAAAGCTTCCCAGCCTTCTGGACAGGTCAAGGCAATGCTCCTGTAGCTCTCTGGTGCAGACAGCTGGGTATTAAAAGGGAGCACTGATAAAATCAGAGGCAAGTACTACTAGACACCCACATACCTCGTACCCTTTTGCTTAGACCCTAAGTTGGGGGGGAACAGTGGGAATTAATGCAGTGACCATCCAGGAAACTTAATCCTTGTAACCCATGGGGACTTGAAGTCCTCTTACCAACATGCTGTCTCATCCC
The DNA here is from genome assembly GCA_907164525.1 of Lophiomys imhausi. Classification (NCBI taxonomy): domain Eukaryota; kingdom Metazoa; phylum Chordata; class Mammalia; order Rodentia; family Muridae; genus Lophiomys; species Lophiomys imhausi. Next base: position 4,095,379 of record CAJQZJ010016855.1, on the reverse strand, counting down.
ACCCTTAGCTCTGCCAACCCATTCACATCAATCAAGACAGCCCTCCCTACCGGGGAGGTCTCTTCTCCCTCCTACCTGTTCCATGGGTACCCTCTTTTCCATTCTAGGGCAAACAGTTCCTAGGACTAAATGCCTAGTATGCTGTTTCAACCGTTTATCTCCCTGACCACCTTCAATCGAAAACATGAATTTCTCAAGGAAAAGAATTAATTATCTTTGGTGGTTTCTCCACACCACCATATTTTCTCCCAAAACCCAGAGCTGGAAGAGGTCTTGAGGAAAATGTGTGGCCTAAGTCAGTTGCCCCAAGCTCATTTTAAAATGCAAATTTCTGTGCTTGCCTATCCAGTCCTTAAATGTGAGTGTCTGGAGTAAACACAGGATCTTCATTTTAGCCCAGGTGTGTCACAACAGAGTTTGGAGCCTCGGGTTTTGCGCAGCTCCCTCCAGGTACAGAGAAAGAAGGAAGAAAGCCCTCCCCAGAGAGGGGAATGGTCTTGTGCAAAGTCGCGGAAAACACTGACACAGAGCCTTGTCCATCACCTAGCATCAGGAGCCAGTCCTAGACAAGCAGTCCCAGGTGCGCACCAACTCACCCGCTTGTAGACGTCCTCTCGGCTGGCCTCATATTTCTGTTGCATGCGCTCCTCCAGGAAGTAGATGCGCAGCTTGAGGCTGAAGTTCTCCTTCTTCAGGTCATTGAGGTGCTGGGACAGAGTGCGATATCCATTAGACATGGTGGGCGACCCATGGGGAGGAGCATGCCCGATCGCCCCCTCACCCCAGGAACTCGATGCAGCCTTGCCGCGGCATGGAGCAGGCAGGCTGGGACACTGCTGCTGAGCTTGTGGGACCCCAGAGGCTAAGGCGACATAGCCCCTGTTGGTGCGCTCCAGGACTTGGGACTGGGCTCTCTGCTCTGAGTGCTGGAGCACAGGGAGCTTTCTTTTTTTACCTCGGGGAGATATTTGCGGAATCCCTGACGGAGGAACATGCTGTGTGAACTCAGACACAAGTGGCAGTAACCCGACTCCAAACCAGGACAGGGCTGTCAGGCCCCCCTCCCTCCCTCCCCTTCCCGAGCCGTCAGGTCCAGAGGGCAGTTAGCAGTTTTTTGGAAAGAAAAGGGTTGACTGTTCCCCCCCACCCCACCCCTCCGCAGACCCTTCCCGGAAATGGGAAGGGGTGGTTAAGGTGGTGCTGGGGTTGCAAAGGCAAGAGGGAACTGGAAGGGTGGGCAGGGGGAGGGGGAGGGGGAGGGCAGGCAGAAGCAAGGAAGAAGGCAGCTATGGAGAGAGCTCATGTCCACAAAATGATCCACAGAATAATAACCAGAGCCAAGTAGATCTTTCTTGTAAATCTTAAAGCGCTACCGACCAGAGAGGAGTCCAATTCCCTTTATTGATCTCAAGCTCAGCCTCGCCAGTGTCTTCTGTCTTTCTACCTGTCCACCTTCAGTACTGGGGGCTGTTGGTTTTTAACCTTTATTCCCATCCTCTCTGTTCCCCTTACACATCACACACCCTCAAAGAAAGAGTGAGTCTTAGCTGAGAGGGACCTTTGCAAACTGTTTTTCAGTGGAGCAAAGGGAGCAAGGTTTTCCTCCCTCTGGAGAATCAGGGTGGGAGTGCTTGGGGGCAGGCAGTGGACATCCTGGAGACCAGAGATTTGAGCCACTCACTAGTTCTCCTGCACCTGCCTAATGGAGCTGGGCCATCATCAACGGATCCTGTTCATAAAGCAAATGAAGATCCTTGAGTGACAGCTGCAACATTAGCAGGAAGTATTATTTATAACACATCACATGGGACTTTGAAGGTGACTGGGAGACAGTTCCATAGCACAGATCCCAAAAGAGGTTCTTGATTTGGTAATACTAAATTGGAAAAATTACTATTAGCATCTGAGATAAAGGAAATCTAATTTTTTAATATTTAATTCAAGCATCCACTTCTCTCCCAACCTATCTAGTTTTCAACTTTCCCATTCCTTCTGGACCTTCATAATAATAACAGTTAACATTTTACAGATATCCAGAGGTCACATACAAAGGTGAAGACATTCCCAACCCCCAAAGAGCAGAGTGGCCACACAGCTGGTCACAGCATATTGAGGTGTGTTCTATTACTGTAATATTTAAAAATTGAGTCTTGCCACTAATTCAACCATCTCACACTGGAGATTCTTTGATGCTCATCTTCTACTTGGAGTAGAATAGGGGGTGCTGTCAGGAGCTGACATGTCTTGATATAAAAAAAATCTTAATTTAAGAAAACATCTTTGAATGCCATATTCTGCAGATCTCTTGGGGTTTTTGAAGATGCCCTATCTATCTCTTGTATTTAGATAAGCGAATGTTGCTTGTCTCTTAACAACTTGATTTCTGAGTAGCTTAGAGAATATCTGTGATAGACTGTCATAGTAGCTAACAAAATGGCACGCTTGCATGACTAGGAGTTTGTATTTCTTAACTATCCTAAACAATTTAAGATGGTTGGTATCAAGAGGCCAGAGCTTCACATTTCATTTTTAAGCATTACTATGTACAATACCTTTAAGAAGTGTTACCTTTAATTTTGTATCAATATACAAAGATCAATGCCTATGTAGCCCAATACAATCTTAATATTGCATCAATATACAAGGGTCAATACCATTGTGGCCAAATATAATCTTAATTTTGTATCAATATACAAAGATCAATGCCTATGTAGCCCAATACAATCTTAATTTTGCACAATATACAATGATCAATACCACTCTCTTGGCATGAAAAACCCCTTGCTTCAACTGTAGACAGACTGCTGTCCAAAAAGGACAAAACTTGGTAGCAGGTAAGTCAGTCTAGCTATGCCAAGACAGGGTAGGTAAGTCCTTCATAATTCCTGCTCTACAATCAATGTCTGTCAGAAAAACGGGACCAAAAGGCTGAAGATTGATGCTGTAATGTATGGAGAGAAAACGGGAACTGTCCAGGCAGCCACAGATATGTCATTTCTTAGTCTTGGAAGATGCAGGCCCTGCACTTCCTACATAATCAGATATATTTATCCCTCTCAGGTCTCTGAGGTGGTTGAAGAATAGATAGCTAGAGTCTCATAGTTAAATTTTGAGTTGTTTAGGAATCAAGGGGGTGTTCTGGATCTAAGAAGATGTTTTTATAATTGTGATGCAAGTTAGTATGAAAAATGAGTCAGATATAGAACTTTAAACTCATGGAGATGGTTAGATAGTAGAATGTTAAAGTCAGGGGCCAAATACATATGGACTGGACATTGGGAATGTATGCTAAGCCATTTAACTCTCATAATTGTGGCGTATTTATTTCTGTTGTTTTGTATAGTATTTACTGTTATAAGAGAAGGAACCATTTGTTGGACTGAAAGGGGGAAATGTTGGGGGGAAGGGGGTGGAAGGGTGGGACAGGAGGGGGGAGTAGGGAAGGGATTGTGACTGAGATGTAACTTGACAAAATAAAAAAATAAAGTATAAATAAATAAAATAAAAATAAAAGAATAAAAAAAATAATAAAAGAGCCGGGCGGTGGTGGCGCACGCCTTTAATCCCAGCACTTGGGAGGCAGAGGCAGGCGGATCTTTGTGAGTTCGAGGCCAGCCTGGTCTACAAAGTGAGTCCAGGACAGCCAAGGATACACAGAGAAACCCTGTCTCGAAAAAAAAAAAATTAAAAAAAATAATAAAAATTGAGTCTTTCAAACATTTTATATTTTGCATTGCAATACACACACACTTGTTCAATTATGTATTATAATCTAATAATTTCTATTTCTCTTTCTTGGAGTGATCTGCTAAATTGACTTACTGAACAGCAGATAAATCTTAACCTGTAGTTTGAAAAACATTTAGTCTAAGGGAACCCAGAACAAAGAGTGATTAATTGCTACCGGGATGATAACAGAGAGTGCGTCACCAGCAACTGAACTCACAGTTTGCTATGAGTGACAGAAAAAAAGTTTGCGAAATCAGATGGCTTCAGGAGTGCAGAATTTGAACTGTACAATGGAATAGTCTATTTTTCTAAAAGAGAAGACTGTAAGAAGGGAATCTGTGTCTTGCCATTATAAAAATTATAATGCCATCATAAAAATACTTCACATTTTATAATCTGCACATAAAAGTCTGCATATCTATAAAATCCTTAACTTTCAGAATAAATGAAGTTTATTAAGATTTAGTGACAATGAAGATAAAGCTCAAACTCAAAACAACAATTTTCTGGGCATTTTGGTACATTCCTGTAATCTCGGCTTCTGGGAGGCAGGACGGTTACTGTTGTCCAGAAGTTTGAAGCCAGCCTGGACAGCACAGCCATGCCTCATATGCACTTACACTTTGTGGTACTAGTTCTGTCAGTAAATATCTCTGTGATTTGAGGGTGTATATCTCTAGACACAGAATCCTTCGCAATGGCTGGGGATAGAGTGGGTAATAGTTATTGTCACTTTGATTTTGCTCAAGGGGGTCAGATTGGCAGATTGTAGACAGTGTGTAGTTAGGTTTTGGTTGTCTACTTGGATCCCTAAGAAAACACACACAAAAATTTCATAAAAGGCTTTAATTAAAGAAATAAAACTATGTAAGGATTCAGGGCATTCCTATGCTGCTATTTTCTGCACACTTACTCCTATTTCCTTTTGTTCTCTTTCCACTCCTCCTGCCCCTTTACTGTGGTGGTTGGTTGGTTGGTTTTGGTTTTGTCCAGTTCCTTAATGTCAGCTCTGATATGATGGTAAGTCCTTACCTTTCTAGGTCTTCTTTCTCTGCAGAATTTCTCCCCTGGAGAGTTTAATCAACTTTTAATGCTATGCTCCCTCCTCCCAAGACAGGGTTTCTCTGTGCAGCCTTGGCAGTCCTGGACTCACTTTGTAGACCAGGCTGGCCTCCAACTCACAGAGATCCACCTGCCTCTGCCTCCAGAGTGCTGGGATTAAAGGCGTGCACCACCACGGCCCAGCTAGTCCTATGCTTTTATCTCCCAAGTGAGCCCCTGTCTTAGTCTTCTTCCCCATGACCTAGCTTCACACACCCAAAATATTGCTAGAGAGCACAACATGGACCTCCCATCCTCACAACAGACTTCATGACAAACACTTCTGCGAGATCCAACCATGTCCAGCAGAATCTGCTGTAGTCATCTGCTCCTCATAGCATAGCCAAGGAAATGCCTTCAAAACTCAGGTCTTGTCAGAACCCTTCATGGACATCTCTTCCACCTCTTAAGCTAAAGAAAAGACTTAAAGATATAAAAACATGTCCTTAAGACACCCCACCTCTTTTCTTCTTTCAAGTCTTAGCTGGAATTCCATCAAAATTACGCTTTCCCTGTCCTGGTTCTTTCTTTTTCAAACTCCTGGTAAGGCAAATCCTAACATTCACCAAGTGTTCATATGCCATCTTTTGATGTTGCTTTTCTCATCTTGGTGGGTTACTGGGGCTATTTAGAATTATTTGACTTCCCATGTCAACTCTAGCCTCCCCCACTCACCTATGGCCAGCAAAGGCCTGCGAGCTACATGCCTGCTCTTGGAGCCTCTGCGGCAACCGTCACCCTGCAGTGTGGCGACAGTCTACTTACAATTATTTCGATCAGTGTAGGGTGGTTTGGGGGCTGGCAAGGAATCTTTTGTGCCTGTATCCTCTTGGCTTGGTATTTATGAAGCACTCGCTAAAATAATCAGTGAAGTTAATGACTAGATAAGTATTCTGTGTTTTGTGATATATTTTCCTAATTCACTTTCTTATAAATGAGTTGGCTTGCCTAGATTTTCCTCCTAATGTTGATTTCAGGAGAATGACAGGTGCCAGGAACTTTCATACTTCAAGCACAAAAGATACACTGCCCCTTTCCTGCTGGCCTTATAATGAATACACACCTTAGCTAAATGTGCCTTTCCTCCAGGCCTCCCTGACTCCTCTAACTGATAATTAACTTAATAACTTCTTTGTTCTCGGTGGGTTCGAGTATACTAAAATTCAATCTGCATCCCTGAAGGCATTTCTCCTTAGAAACAGGCTGTGTTATAGAGAAAATATTCTATCAAACTAACGTTAGCATGTACAATCTGGACATTCTATGAGAGTTCTGAACTGATGAGGAGTAATGTGTGAGAATCACAACCCAGGGACTCTGAGAATTCCGCATACAGGAAGAATTAGGGGAGAACAACTGTCTAGGAAGGTTCCACCGGGAACTGGAATTTCTTTCTCCTGAAAGAATCAGGTCTGCACGGCTGGAGAAGTGAAATGTACAATCACAGAAGGCTACGCAGATTCAAGTGAACGGTCCGCACCACTCCAGGAGAACCCTGCTAAGGAGGTCTTGACAGTCAGCTGAAGACCCAAGAGTTTCCTCTTTGAGGCAGGTCCGAATGAGGAGATTAGGAGATAAGGAAAAAGATAAGACGGTGGGGTAGGGACAGCCAGGAACTGCTCACCAGCAAGGCTCTTTTCTTTTCTTTCATTCTCTCTCTCTCTTTCCTTCCTTCATTCCTTCCTTCCTTTCCTTCTTTGCTTTTTGTTTACTGCTTTTGTTTTATAGCTTTAACTTTGCAAGGAAGACCCCCACATACTGGGCTGCATACTTGACCCAGTACATCAGGGGCTTCAGGGCTGTGTGTCTGGAGAAGATCCACATTGCTTAGGATATAAGCTGAAGGCTCTAAGTACTTCTTAGCTCTTTCTTTTCCCTACAGTACACTTCAGATTCTTTACTCTTCTTTCAAAACATTTTCCTTCCAGAGATAAATGGCTGTCCTCTGTTCCTTCCTGAGTTTCTTCTTTCTACATCTTCCATAATATATTAGTCCCGTCTTGAAATAAGACTGTAGTAAGGACTCCATCAATGCCAGCAGGAGGAAGAGAATTGCCACCCAGCTGTCGTGTGTCATGCTCCATTAACATAACCAACTGTCAAGTCAGCCTTTTAAAAACCCAGTTTGACATTTGCTTAATCATATTCAGACCCCCCAGATAGCTCCTATAATGGAATTGCTTGAAAACATATTATTCTCTTAGCAATTTTTATCCTAAAAACATAGTTTCTCTTCACTAAAATTGATTAATCATCTGAATAGACTCATTCTTTTCAACCATAATGTAAATTCTATAATTTAAACTCAACTAACTGGATGTCAGTGATATTTCATATTTTATGTCGTTTGGGGGAAAATCATCTTGCATAGAAAATGTAGCTTTAAATGGCAAACCAAGAGATGCAAGGAAAATGTAAGTATTCCTGTGTGATGAATTTGAAATTACCTAGGATATACCCCTGGACCAGTTTTTGAGGGGGTATCCAGAAAGGTTTAACTAGAAAGGAAGATCCAGCCTGAATGTGGCAAATACTACATCCTCGGTGCCCTGAGGCCTCAGACTGACTGAAAGAAACAAAGTAACAAGCTGAGTATAGCATTCACATCCTGGCTGTGGATGGGATGTAACCAGCCTCCTCATGCTCCCTTCGCAGTCAGAGCGGCTCTCACTGCCACACGTCCTCTCAAACTGTGAGCCAAACCTCTCCTTCCTTTGTTCTTGTCAGATATTTGGTTATGGCAACCAGAAAAGTACCTTATATACACCTGATAGCTCATTATCCATGTATAAAAAGATAAAATATGATCGCATGGGAATGTATCCAGATGGAACAGTATGGAATTGTAAGGAAAGCAATCACTTTTGAACCAAGGACACCTAGGTTCAAATCTGAGCTCTGCTATTTTCTAACTGTGTGATTTGGGGGTACTTCAGAGAAGTTGAAAGTGGGAAAGCTGTGTGTGCCTCTCAGGGGCTTCCAGGAGGATTGCTGCCAAATTGTATTAGTAACGTCTGGTTGTCTGTATGAGATAAATAGATAAAGATAGAGGGTGGGTATTTGAACTATCTCATTAACATTCATGCATTCTTGTTGCTTCTGAAACAGTTCATAATTTTTTAAAAACTGCCCTAAAAGGAACAAAACTAGGGATTACATGGAGGCAGCTATCAATATTGTAAAGATACATTACCTTTTTAGTAGAGTTACACAGAGTGAATTTATGGCCATATACCACAATGTTAGTGAGTATTTATGTTATAAGAGAGAGAGAGAGTAAATTTCCTGTCTGAAAAGGGACTTTGAAGAGGCTATTAATCACTTGTCAGGGGCATTGCTAAAAATCTTCACAGATCAGCAAGAGAGAACGTTTAAGCTCTGGCCAACTTGATCCTGTGTGCAAATGTTTAATTCCGGCGATTCCTTGGATACAATTATACTGCCTTCATTACAGCAATCATCTTGCATAGAATTTATAGTGTAGATAGCATTTTCATGAGTATTACTTCATTACATCCTTAGCACCACCTTTGAAGTACAAAGTAAATGTTATGATGCCACAGAAGCACTTCCTGCAGGTGAGCTCCATATTGCGTGGTTATCAGGACCTCAGTCAGGACACCTGTGACTAATGAGGAACTTCCTCTTCTGCCTCAGGCCTCCAATATCTTTCCAAATTGCATCTCAGCTGTAAGTAAGTGGCCCTGTGCCCTTGGGGAACCTGACTGAGACTGTGCATAAAACAAAAAGAAAAGGAAAATCCTTTTCTCTATTTTCAAGATGGATACACCAAAGTCAGCTCTGAGACAATGGCAGAGTCACTGCATGACCCAGAAATCCTCTCCTCCATACGTATCTAAAGAATTAAAAACAAATGGCTCCATGAAGCTTGAACATAATGCTCACCACAGCACCATTCACGATAGTTCAAAGCAGGAACATTCAAAATGCCCTTGAACTGACTAATGAATTTAAAAAAAAATTAGGTGTCCATATAAAAGAACTCTATTCAGCCATATGAATGAAGTAGGGAGACACACTTCCACAGGGGCAAGCCTGAGAGCACTTACTAATGGGAACAGGCAGATGCCGTAGAACTCCACTGCAGGAAATGCTCAGAATGGACGAATCTATGGGGACCCTAGTCTAGTGGTTTGCCTGGGTCAGGACAGAGGGAAACACGGAGAGCTGTGATGAGCGTGAGGCTTCTTTCTGGGGGGTAGCAACGTTCTGGAATTAGGTAACAGTGACAACTGCACAATCAGAATTTTATGCTCTTCAAGAGTAAATTTTGTGAGGTACTTAAATTGTGTGTCAATAAAGCTCCCATTCCATAAAAAGAAGAAAGAAAGCAAAGTTAGGAGAGGAACTTGCCTAACTCCTTGTGTCTTAGAAAAGATTTTTTTAATTGATCACAAATACATTAATTCATTGGTGATAGTTCAACCCCACTTAATAAGGCATACAGCTTAGAACAGACAATGTCTGAATGTTAAGTGTACTAGGGCTGGAAAGATGGCATGGTGGCGGCTAAGAGCACTGACTGCTTTTGTATAGGACCCGGGGTTTGGTTCGCAGCACCCACATGGTGGCTCACATCCATCTGTAACTCCAGCTCCAGGGGACCCAGCATCCCATGCTGGCCTATGTGGTACACATAGTTAAAATCAAAATGAGTGAATATTAAATGGTTAATCCTAGATATATCACAGGCCCTAATGAAAAGTTTACCTATGTACCCTAAGTGGGCTTTAATACCTGTTAGTCATGATTATTAAGTTTCACCATAAGAAAGTTTTACTGTAATCCTCAGATAAAACAGTCAAAAACATGATCCACTCTACATTTTGTCACAAGGAAAACATCCCCACTAGGCCATCCTTGTGAATGTATGGCACATGCACAGACCTAATAGTCTAACAAGGAAAATGTCCATCAAAATTATGCAACGTGCATTCGTCAAACTCTTTCACTGCAACACATGCAACACAGACTCTCTGCTCAGCATCCCAGATGCCAGCTATGAATGCTACAAGGTCCTTTAACTTTGGGACAGGACAATAAATAAATAAGAGATTGAAACTGCTCTATCGCTCTTGAAGCTCCAGAGTCATTTAAATGACAAACTACTAAAACCATCCCATTTTCTGCCCCACAACTCAGAAACACACTGATGTCTATCCCGGTGCCAGTCTTTTCTGGAAATAGTCAGTCTGATGACAAGAGTGATGATGAGTAAGCCCATCTTGGACAGTGTCCTCACTTGCATATAGGATGAGGGATCAGATGGCGCTCCTTCTGCCATCGTCCACCACAGTCACACACCCATGCCACCCACAGTCCTGGAATAACAAGGCGTCATCATTCTCCTCACACTGGAGCATGGGGGGTGAGGGTGGCCGTATAAAAACAAAACAAAGCAGACAACTTCCTTGGCCACCAGAAATAGATGGCCCATCCAGAAATAATGCTTCCAGAGACAGTAAAGTGAGCTGCATGGCAGAGGTGACAGGTGGGCTGCAGTGATCTGGCAGTACCCAAGGGCTCTTTGGCTCCAAACTGGGTCCTCTACCAGTTTAAGCCAGTCAACACTACCAGAACTTGGGGTGTGCCCATACTGAGTTCAACCCAGAAAGATCATTGGCCCAGTGTCTGCAATAAAAGGGAACCTGCCAATCAGTGGTCTTTCTTATGCCTCAAGATTTGATTTTCGCCGGGCGGTGGTGGCGCACGCCTTTAATCCCAGTGCTTGGGAGGCAGAGGCAGGCGGATCTTTGTGAGTTCGAGGCCAGCCTGGTCTACAAAGTGAGTCCAGGACAGCCAGGGCTACACAGAGAAACCCTGTTTCGAAACAAACAAACAAACAAAAAAAAGATTTGATTTTCAATAGCCTTGGGACTGGGGAGGTAGGTGGTGGTTCAGAGAGCAAGAGCATTTGCTGTGAAAGCAATGGGACCTGAGTTCAAATCCAGAGAACACATGTAAAATTTACGCAAATGGTTGTGCACACATACACACACCACACACACATGCACCAAACACATGCACACACACAAATGCACAAACATGCACACACACGATTTCAGGCACATACCACCCCACTCCTCACCACATCGAGATCTCCAGTTGCTCTCTTTCTCAGCAGGGGCATAACCTAGCAGGGCGTGCCTACTGTGTATGAGGTGCTCTGCTGCACTCCGTATGTGGTAGTGAAAGGACAGTTCAATGTGTGCTGTTACGGAGCTCAGATTGTAACAGAAAAGGTGGATTTGGAACAAGCAACTACTCATACATTAAAGAGAAAACTTAAAACAGTCTGCGAGTGTGCAGCAGCAGGATAGTATGATCTCGGACGAGAATGGGGGCGAGCTGTTAAGGTTTTAGTGTGCAATGTCCCCCACAGGCTCCTGCACTTGGAGACTTGGTCCCAGCTGGTGTCTGTCTCAGGAGGTTGTGCAAACTTTAGGACTTTGGGACCTAAGATAGAGGGCAATGGGGGAGGAGCCTAGAGTTCTAGGTAGTTCTACTTCTGGTTCGGACTTTGGGACCTAAGATAGAGGGCAATGGGGGAGGAACCTAGAGTTCTAGGTAGTTCTACTTCTGGTCTGAGCACTCCAGGCCACTGAGCCGTGACCAAGCAGCCTCTTGCCCCACCTGCCACAGATGGGAGACACTTCTATGACCATGCCTTCCCACCATGACGGACCGAGGTCCCTGAACCGTGAACCAGAATTAGCTCTTCCTTAAGCTGTTTCTGTCAGGCATTTGCCATAGGCTTGAAAAAAATATCCATGATGGTCATTCTTATCCTTCACTTATTCTACGCCAAGTTAATAGTTTTCAAATTTGCTGGTACTTTTAAAATTTTACCATACCAAGTATTAGGTTTCATCATGAACCTTGTCAAGTATCTCTCTGGAATCTCACTCTTTCACTGGCCTCTCATCCCTCTGCTGGTATCACCCTGACTTTGTCTGGGTTGCTGGGCCTCTTCCATGCTTCTCTGCCTCTAGGTATGCCTCCAATTCAGATTCCATGCAGAAGCCAAAGGGAACTTTCTAAAATGTAAATCTGAGGGGCTGGAGAGATGGCTCAGTGGCTAAGAGCATTGGTTGCTCTTCCAGAGGAACTGCGTTCAATTTCCAGCACCCACATGGCAGCTCACAACTGTCTGTAACTCCAGTTCCAGGGCATCTGACACCCTCACACAGACCTGGTGCAAGCAAATGCCAATGCACATAAAGTAAAAATAATTTTTTTAAAAAGGGTAAAAATATAAATCTACTTCAACATCTCCCTGGTAAACCATTTCAAACACTTTGCAGTTAAGACTCGGTAAATTTTAAAGTCTTTAGATAACTTGCAGGCCACACAGACCTTCTGTTTTCTTCTCTAGCCTCAACTCCTCTCTACATTCCTTGTCCTCCTGCTTTGAAGGTGTTGACTAACTGTGATTCCTTCTCTCTTCTGTCGCCTGACTCATGGTGTTCCTTTTTCATGAAAATGTCCTCACTGGTCCCTTCACAATCTATATCAGTCCCTAATCTGCTTTCCTCCTGTTGAAGAATCTAGGCACAGGGACAGATAGGTCCCCTAAGCAAATGTAACTTTGTGTGTGTGTGTGTGTGTGTGTGTGTGTGTGTGTGTGTGTGTGTGTCGTTTTTTAGAGACAGGGTTTCCCTGTGTATCTCTGGCTATCCTGGACTCACTTTATAGACCTTGAACTCACAGAAATCTGCCTGCCTGTGCCTCCTGAGTGCTGGGATTAAAGGTGTGAGCCACCATGCTCGGCAATTATAGACATCTGTGAACTGCCATGTAGGTACTAAGATTTGAACCCAGTCAATGCTCTTAACTGCTGAACCATCTCTCCAGAAAATGTAACTTCTATTTTCAAATGCAGCAGAAACTTGAGTGGCTTTTGTAAAGGCCATTATTAACATCTGAACTGAAGCTCAACCAATCATAAATGCCGATAACCCTAAATAAACATAGAAAACTATATAAATAGAGGCTTCCTAATGGGACACATCAAATAAGGAAATTTTATGACTGCAACTAATCGAAATAATTTTCTCTAGTTCAAATCATTTATTTTGTTTCCATATTCTCCTTGTAAGTATTTCTTTAACATTTTGCCACAGGAACAGGAAACCTCTTAAACACCAGGGTGTTCTCACATTTTCAAATTGCTTCTTACTCCAAGAGGAAGTAAAAATTGTATTGTGCTCACTGTGTAGGTACTCTTTCGGGCCCTCAGTCACGGGTACTTTTCTCCTAAGAGCCCGACTTAGTTATTTTGCTAAGACCCTTGACTTCTGCCATAGCAATGATTATAGTGTGATTTAGTTAGCGCTCGAGGCCATTGTGTTTCCTCTGTAGTTCTTAAGACAAAAATTGAATAATTTTATACATAACTTAGGAGTGAAATTTTGCTGAAGTCTGTGGAATGATCAGATCACATTTTAAAGGAAAAACTAATTACGTTAATGAATATTGAAAGTTTAGAAATTTCCCTTCTTATCTAATGATGCTCTGAATGTCTGAAGAGATCCGTGGAAACAAAACCAGTATACTTGAGATACTATGGTAACAAAAATGACATACAGCTTGCCAGTAGCATTGATTTTCCAAGGCTGTGATTACAGGAAAGCAAGATGTATGGAAACTGTAGACCCTAACAGGATCCAGACTCACCTGAATTAGCAAAAGACACCCAGCTGCAATAACTCAATTCATTTAGGGAAGAAACGGTAAAAATCCTCTCCATTTTAGCTTAGTTTTTCTTCTTCTTTCTTTCTGTTTTCCCATAGATTTTGTGACCCAAGTGGAAAAGTTTTCCAGGATGGGTGGGACCTTATGAGGCTGACTCACTGTGGTTGGAGCCAGCAGCCTGCCAGGGTAAGTTGGCCTCAGTCTATAGCTAGAGAATGTTGTTGTTGGTTTTGCAGGCATGTTCATGTTAAAGACACCATTGTTAGGAAACAGGTAACTGGGGGAGGCAGCAGAGGCCTCCTCTTGGTTTTTATAGCCGAAGGCACCCACCCTTCTTTGGCTCTTTTATAGCTTGGACCACCCTTACCTATGTATAAAACCATACTGCACACATTTGCTGGTGGGAACCCCTCTCTGAATGGTCCCCTCATCGTCAAGAAACTTGGAGCCAGCAACATTATTGCGGCTGTCACTTTAGACCTTGCATAATTTGGAGCAATTTATTTGAACTTTGGTCTCTTCACTAGTATAATAGATGTAGTATGAATATCTCTCTCCTAAGTTAGAAAAGTGAGTTGAAACCAGTTGAAATGGCATGTTAGAGATTTAGAAAAATCTCAAGAATATAGAAAGGACTCAATGAACACCATTCATTATTATTTGCTAAAGACACGATTCTTTTAATTAGTCCCATCCGAAAAGTATTTTTTAAGTCTCTATTTCCTTCCCTTCTTCTCTCTCTCTGATTTTGTCAGCACCTGAATGAAGTTTTCCTTCCTGCTCCTTCAGTTAACACACTGATATCTGCCTTAAAATCAGTCACTCACGATGGACACCGAGTCCTGGCAGGAGAGGCGCCTCCTATTGAAGAACTAAGATCTTCAATAGTTTTCAACAAATTTGTTGCTGAAAATTATTGGGAACTTTTTGCATGTGACAGTAGGCTAGATTTTATAGACTGGCAGGGGACAGACACAGAGTCTGCATCAGAATACGCTTTACAATTAGAGAAAGCATCCTAACAAACAAAAAGAAAAAAAACAACAACGCCTTAGCCAAAACTTGAAGGATAAATAGACTTTAACCAGGTGGAAGAGAGAAAGTTTTCTAGGCAGAGATAACATCAGAAACAAAGACGTGGAAGAATGAGATAGCTGTGTATCATGCACAGTTCAGAATGAATGCAATAAATGCATGAGATCTTATGATAGGAAAGGAATTTCCCACTTAGCTGGAAAGGTCTGATAGAATTCTAATCTGTCTCAGCTTTAACAAAGGAACTTATGATTTCATCCCCAAGTGGGACCCTTAGGCCAAGCAATTCCTTTCTGAGCCCCCCAGGGCCCCATTCACCACCCCAATTTAATTCACTCACTGCCGTTGACCAAGTGTAGAGAATCAACAAACAGAAGAGAAAGGCGCTGTTCATTCATCTTAACTCCCTTTGTCGCGTTTTTCCACACCAACACCAACTGTCGATTTCCCTGATCTATTATGTTCTGGTGTCATAGCACACCAGTGTTCACATTTTTGGTCTGCTGGATCTTACTTTGTGTCATCTGCATTTATATGGCTACATTTTCACTTGCAGGAGTAGTTGGCTCTGGAAGTAGTGCTGCTCCCATACCCACTTCAGACCAAGCGCGTTCACGCTAAGTGTCCTCCACGTCCTCTTGTTTAGGGTTAGCTGGGCCTCCCTAATTCTGTCACAGGGAGCAGGGGAAGAGAACAGCAAAGCAGCCCAAGAGCAAAACCACTATGCTCTTGAGAGCAGCTAGATGGTACAGCTAGACGGTAAACCATCTCCAACAGAGGTTACAGTTTCTTATCCCATGTTATAGAAGTTCCTACAGTGGGAAGAAGAAGGTAAAAAACATGTCCACGGGAAATTCATATGTGAGAAGCTCATCCACAGAGAGACAGCCAGCTCCATCAGAAGCCCCAGCTGACTGCCTGAGCTTCCCTACTCAGTTTCCGCTGGATGTCTAAGCACCCAAGTTGATGACAGTGTCTCTATCTGTTGCTATTTGTTCTTTTACTGGGAATCCTCACCCACTGCAACTCTAGGATCAACTTAAAGGGGCCTCCCCAGGTGACTTCTGCTGGTTGTTTTGAGTACTCAATTTGATCGTCTTTTGTTCTCTGTCTGTCTGTCTATCCATCCATCCATCCATCCATCCATCCATCATCTACCCACCCATCTATCTGTCTGTCTATCTATCTATCTATCTATCTATCTATCTATCTATCATCTATCTATCGATCGATTTGTCTGTCTGTCTGTCTGTCTATCTATCGGTCTGTCTATCTATCTATCGGTCTATCTATCTATCTATCTATCTATTTATCATCTATCTATCTGTCTGTCTGTCTATCTATCGATCTATCTATCTGTCTGTCTATCTATCTATCTATCTGTCTGTCTATCTATCGATCGATCTATCTATCTATCGATCTATCTATCAGTCTGTCTGTCTATCTATGTATCTGTCTATCTATCTATCTATCTATCTATCTATCTATCTATCATCTATCTGTCTGTCTATCTATCTATCTGTCTGTCTGTCTATCTATCTATCTATCCGTCTATCTATCGATCTATCTATCTGTCTATCTGTCTGTCTGTCTGTCTATCGATCTAGCTATCTGTCTATCTATCTATCTGTCTATCTGTCTGTCTATGTCTGTCTATCGATCTATCTATCTGTCTGTCTATGTCTGTCTATCGATCTATCTATCTGTCTGTCTGTCTGTCTGTCTATCGATCTATCTATCTATCTATCTATCTATCTATCTATCTATCACCTATCTACTCTATCTCATTTGCTAGTTTTCTCTTAGTCTGGCTTGCTTGTGCATAATAAATTCACCCATTCAAAACAAAACTATGCCATCATATATTGTGCTGGCTACTTTTATGTCAACTTGACACAGCTACAGTCATCTGTGAGGAGGGAGCCTCCATTAAGAGCATGTGCTCAGAGGATAAGGCTGTAAGCAGGTAAGCCTGTAGGGCACTTTCTTAATTGGTGATTGACAGGGGAGGGCCAAGTCTATTGTGGGTGGGAACTCCTCTGGGCTGGTAGTCCTAGGTTCTATAAGAAAACAGATTGGGCAAGTTGTGAGGAGCAAGCCAGTAAGCAGCACCCCTCAATGGCCTCTGTAGCAGTGCCTGCCTCCAGGTTCCTGCTCTGTTTGAATTCTTGTCATGGCTTCCTTTGATGATGAACAGTCATATGGAAGTGTGAGCCAAATAAACCCTTTCCTCCCCAGGTTGCTTTGGTGGGGGTGTTTCATCACAGCAATGGTAACCCTGAGACATGCATCATTTTTTATACAAAACACTTGAAGTCAGAGTAGCTCTCCCGTTTCCTCCCTAGAATCCCTACCTCAGCAAACATTCTCAAAGGAGTCGCACTACTGGTGAAGTGCTGTTTACTGAGCCAGTCCCTTTAATGCCTCCTGTTTTCTTGCCCAGTCTCCCCTTTCTTCCCTCCTGCTAGCCCAGCCTCTCCCAGACTCAATCTGTGAATATACTTCTTCCTTTCCCTGAAATGTCCCCTTCGTCTGACATTTTACATCTCTGACTAGAAAACTTGAACTCAGCTTTGGATAGCTCAGCCATTGTACAGCACCCATAACAGGTACCTACCCTCTGAGAGAAGACCCTTCCATAGTCCTTTCTTAAGATTAGGCACAGTCCCTCTGTATCTCAAAGTATGTGGTCCTTATTGCTGTAGACAATATTGTTAGTTGTCAGTTACGTTGTTATGTCACTGGCGATGCAATATCTGGACTTCTTAACCCTGAAGCAAGGGGCAAGGACAGTATCAAATGCTTCTTATTCAAATCAGGGTGGACCCTGGCCGCTCATTCCAAGCCTGTGCATCTTTGACACGCTCGGCAAGCCCTAGAGGCATGAAGCCCTGTTTGGAACTTCCACATAGCTCTCTCAGGGGAGAGAGAGCTACCCATCTTTTATTGCAAGGCTATGGAATGGATATTTTAAAATTTAAGAACATGTCCTGATACCTTTTTCCCTATTTTTAGAATAGGGTTTAAGGATACACATTGGAATGTGTCCTTACCCCTCAGCGATGCTTTCCTACCAATGATCCCTCTGATCTTCAAGTCCTCCCATAGAGGAGTCTCAGATGTCCAAAATAGATGTGAGTGTTTAAGGATGAACACACATATTAGCACTCAGTGAAACAGCAATTTAGTCTCGCTATGTCTCTTTTCACGAATAGAGGACAGGGAATAAAATGCCTCTGGTTGGCCTTTTCTCTGCACCACAGCCTTATATCTGACAGTGATTCTCAGCATTGGGAAGTAAAGACTAATACCCCATATAAGTCCTAAGAGCAAAGGACTCAGGAGTTATATCTGGAATTCAGGTGACCTTGCTAGTCCCCCAGCTCCGCCCCACAGCGTCCAGCCATTCATCCCATCAATGGATCTGATGTTCCTCACTTCTAAGCTCCCCATTACCTCTCCATGAAAGGAGTGTGTAAAACACACTCTCCCTTTCAGAAGCACCCCACACACCTTCTGCTCTGCAGAAGCATTCGCCCTTTGAGCAGTAGCAGATCCAAAAGATGGGGGAAAGGAGTATGTGAAGGTCCCTATCCCCATCACCATTATTGCCCACAGAAGTATCTGGAAGAATATATTTTCAGTCCTAGGGAAAGTCTGTAATTATGAGTTGAGGAAGGACAGAGTAAGCCCATGGTAACACAGCTGCTTTTGAAAATGTAATTTCATCGTGCTATGTTCAAAGCTATCCTTTGAGGACCAAAAGCAAACCCATTTGTCTGAAGACCTATGTACAAGTATTCAAGTGAGGCCTGCTCCTTGGGTATCCCCCAGGGGGCACCAAAGACCTGTTTCTGTTTTTAGACTGTGGGTGTAAAATATTCTGAGTGCCTCCTATTGGATGGTACAAATGTTGGTTCTATTGTAGAGATTTCTGAGGACCAACCTGGCTTGCAGGGAGCTGGGAACCTGCACTGTAGCATCAGTTATGGCTCTTGTCTAAATCTAAGGCTATTCAAGGAGTCTGAAGCAACTTTTCTGATTCTTGTTGGAAAGCAAATGGCTCTGGTTGAGTTCCCTCATAGAACAGACACTATCTAGCTTTCTGGCATTGTCCAAGATGGCAAAAGAGAAAATAATGCCAGCTCACTGAACCGGGAGTCCTGGGCTCCCTACATTGCAAGTACAGCTGCTTTGGGTGTTATTTAACTTTCCTGAATTTATCTGAGAAGTGAACCAGGAAGATGGCCGGTAAAACAGAATTCAATAGTACAAACAACTGATCTTCCTTCAAGCACAGACCCTAGAAAATATTTGAAGCATATGCTTATGGGACATATACTCTTAAAAAGGTCATTGTCATGACAACCAAGACCATAATCCGATCCATAGCATGTACTTTTATAAAATCCAGATTCCACATTTGTGTTTCTAAATTGGGATTGGAAGTATCCACACGTGTGTCTCACCTTCTCAAAGTCTCGAAGAGCCTGGGTCTGCACCAGAGGAGGCTTCTCAAATGCTCTCAAGGAGTGTGTCTGCCCAAAGGGGATCTGCTCACCACTTCTCCAGGTCTGTGACTGAACCGGAGGGCCTCCATCTTTAGTGTCACTGAGAAAAGCTGGCAACAAAACAGAACAATAAGAAAAAGAACGTATATATTAAAGGCAGCATGACTCTTCTAATTGGTATATTCCTGTAGAGTTTTGTTTCTGCAAAGTGTGAATCAATTGTAAGTCACATGGAAAGGATTTACATACAATATCCTACATGGAGCTTATTATTAATGGTCTCTGGTGAATACTGATACATACATGGCTTGTATCCATGCCTCTGTATGATATGATGGCCATATTCCTTCTCCACCCCTGAGTTGTCCAAGTGACTTGTGCTGACCAACAAAACGCATACAAATTACACTATATGTGTCAGGAAATGAGGCCTTCCAACACTGCTCTTCTGCTCTCGGCTTCTTAGCACCTCAACATTCATCATGCTGCAAAGATGGGTCTTCAGAGCAGGAAGATATGAAAAGATAAGGAATCGGTGACCCCATCAAGCATGACACAAGAGACCACAGATGGGGACACAGCAGGGATTATGATCTGAGGTAAAAAAAAAATGTAGAAAACTAATCTTTTCTTGGCCAATACAAGGAAACAATTAGCCATTTTTTTTTTTTTTTTTTTTTTGGTTTTTCGAGACAGGGTTTCTCTGAATCTCTCTGGCTGTCCTGGACTCACTTTGTAGACCAGGCTGGCCTCGAACTCACAAAGATTCGCCTGCCTCTGCCTCCCAAGTGCTGGGATTAAAGGCGTGCGCCACCACCGCCCGGCCAATTAGCCATTATTAACCAAACTATTGTTTTTTTTTTTTTAATTAAGAAGAATAAGAACTACAGGGACACACAGCACATGGAATTCCAAGGACAGTGTGAGGAGAAGTAAAAGCAAGTGGGCTCTGGGTGGCCCTGACTTCACTGAGAAGTTAGCTAGACACAAGGATAAAGTAGTCTTAAGGAGCAAGAAGCAAACTGTCACCCAATGCTCTTTTTCTTCCTTTCTCTCCCTTCCTCTCTCTGTCTCCTGCCCTATTTGTAAACTTGCCAGAGAACTGGGTCATGATTTCAACCTTAAATGTCCCCCAAAGGTTCATGTACTAAAGGCTCGCTGGTCAGCCTATAGCACTAGTGGGAGGAGGAAGCTGGAGTCAATAGAAGGAAGACAGGTCGCTGGGGACAAGTCTTTGAAGAGGTGATTGGGACCCAGGCCCTTTCCTTCTCTCTCTGCTGCTCAGTTGTCATGAGGTGGGCAGGTTTCCTCTGTCATGGCTTCTGCTGTAAAGTGTTGTCTCACCACAGGCTGAGTGGGAAACAGAGCTAGCCAAGCATAGACTGAGACCCCTGAAGCCATTAGCCGAAGGGACTCCTCCCCACTTGATCTCCTCAGGCATAGTGACCAAAAGGTGACAATCACCTTTGAACCTAAGAACAGGAGACCAAGAAACACTGAAGTGTTCCCATCACCTTCCTAGAACTTTTTCATGCACCCAACAGGGATTTAAATTCACCTGTGTTAAATGGAAAAGGAACTTTGGAGAAAAAGTAGAAGTGAATCCATAAATTATGAAAGAGAAATGGAAACTTCTGGCAGAAAGAGAGAGAGAATGAGTGAGAACGAGTGAGAAAGTGAGTGTGAGAGATAGATACAGAGAGAGAGAGAGAGAGAGAGAGAGGAATCAAGTATACCACGGTGATCGTCAGTCATTTTCTTTGGTTGACTTTGTTCTGAAAACTCTTTCCCCCAATCCTGGTAGAGCATCCTGGCCTGTCTCTGCAAGGAAACTGGGAGAATAAGGAGTAACCACTACAGATAATCACTAGGAGGTGGCTCTGTTGGAAGAAAGTCCCTTTTAAGACAAGGGAAACTGTAAAAAGAATACTGCAGTGTTCTAGAGCAAAGGGAAAGTGTCACACAAGAGAGAAAAGGCTGGGGAGGCTGGAGAGGAGACAAGAAAAAGAATATCAGAAAATGATGAAGAGAAAGGCCATGAGGGAAATGACAATACTCAACAGAGTGGTTCTAGCACTGGTGTTAGGTTTTGTTGTTTCTGTCCCCAAAGTGTTTAATTTTCCATTACATCACTGATTATAAAGACAAACAACTGGAAATGTAATTTGTTTTCAACCTGAACTCTGTAAGCACTTTTGTAAAATTAACAAACTATTACATATATGTTCAGATAGCTCTGTGCTCGATGGTCCTGGGTGCCTGTGTTGTATATGGGTGTAGTACAAAAAAAAAAAATTCAAGCTAGTTTTATTGGTGAGGAAATCAGTTGTATATAAAGATATCTTTTCCTTTCTTTTCTTTTTTTTTTTTTTTTTTTTGCTGATGTAGGTTGTCTTTGATGAGGCTTCCACCAAATAGTTGTTCTGTTAATTTAATACCACTCTGAGATCACAAATAATAATGGCATAAATGTGATGATGATGTTGCCCCTGTTTTGTTGGTGTACTAAATGTTTCTAAGTGAGTGAGATTTTTAAAATTAGAATTGTGGAAAGAATAATTGCATACCCATTTAAATGAAGTTACATAAGCTACTGAGTGGAGGAGCAAACAACACAACAGAGCAAAGCCGTACTGCAGTGAGACTGATGGGACACGGTTGGCAGGGTGACCTGAACTTGCAAATGGTAGAAATTTAAACAGGTCTTGTCATTTTTCTACATTTCCCTGCCTTTGTAGAGATTGGGATAATGACACTTGGATAGAATTCTCACAGAGCAGACAGAAAATAATCAATATAAGCATTCCATCAAGTGTCTGTAAGTAGTACACATTTTATACACTCCCTTTCAATATTTGGCCCAGTTCTTGCATCTTTGGCTCAAAATGTAGGGCCCAGATACCCAAATATCAATGTAGAGTGTATGTGTGTGTGTGTGTGTGTGTGTAACTACATACAATGAGGCAATGAGATATAATAATACCATTATATTCTTTAACTTGTATGTTGCATATTTGGGTGGTGGGGTTGTTCTCTGGCACATGTGCATACACATGTACAAAGACAAACACATGCACACAAACTCATGTATATGGAAGCCGGAGGTCAACCTCAGGTGGTGTTTCTGAGAAACCACTCACCTTGTTTTTTGAGACAGAGTCTCTCAATGGTCTGGAACTCCCAAGCAGGCCAGAGCTGGGGTCC
>CAJQZJ010016855.1:4056613-4072166 GCA_907164525.1 Lophiomys imhausi | reverse complement strand
GAGAGAGGGGAGGAGAGAAAGAGAGAGGGGAGGAGAGAAAGAGAGAGATTGTCTGTGCTTTGATTTTATAATTGAAACATCCCTGACTGGCATGTGTGCAGTAGTGAGTGTGTTATAATTTTGATGACATTAATAAGAATAGTAAACATGATTTAGGAAGTACTTATTTCTAGACAAGAATTTTGATTGTTTAATCTTATCTCTGAGACTGATATCATTATTATACCCATTCTAATGGGGCATCATATTAGAGATTTCATTTTGATGGCATAATTTATTTTACTCATTTGAGACCAACTTTAATCTTGCAATCCTGGCCTCATTAAAAGTATGAAGAAGGGATCCAAGATGGCGGTGGCTGGCGCGGACGTATTTTGATTTCGGGGTCAACAGTCACAAGGTGGCAAGTGTTGCAGGACGCTATACAAAGGGCACGACCCCTTCTAAATCTCACCCAGCTACACAGGGACCACGGAAGATGCCTGGACAGGACGTCCCTTCCAACTCTCGGACACGCTAGGAAGCCTCTGGACCCAGGAATCAGGAAAACCCATCCCCCCAAAAGGAGAAATAGCCGGTAAGTTCCAACCTAATACCCAGCCAGCAGATCCAGAAACCACGCAGAGATAATCCCCACCCTGCTGGGCACTCTCAGGTCTCACACAGATGATCCAATTATCTGGGAAAGGTTGCGACCGTTGGAAGTGAAGTAGCTCCACTTCAAAGCACCTTCAGATCCCAGTCTGTGACGTCACAGGCCAGCTTCCAAGCCTCGGAATGGCAAGGCTTTTGGAGCTGAACTGCAGATTTACCCCCTACAGGAACCAACCCCGGGCAAACCGTGAGATATTTGAAACTGTCCTATATCGAACTTTTGTACGAGTAAGGGCCCTTCCAGCGGGGAATCAGAGCTTACTTGTGCACAACTCCGC
This sequence comes from Lophiomys imhausi, assembly GCA_907164525.1. Lineage (NCBI taxonomy): Eukaryota > Metazoa > Chordata > Mammalia > Rodentia > Muridae > Lophiomys > Lophiomys imhausi. The sequence goes on along the minus strand of CAJQZJ010016855.1, from coordinate 4,071,234 downwards.
CACCTGATTTAATTAGGTCCCCACCTGGGAGGCGGGACTGAATGACTCTCCTTATAGGGGTGGAGTAAGGCACCTCCTACACCACAGTGCCCACTTTGGACACAAGTCCAGAAGACAGCAAAAAAAAAAAAAAAAATTCCTCATGGCCAGAGGCCAGAGACAAAAAAAAAAAAAAACAGAGCGAAATGTCTCCAACAAAAGAAAGCAACGCTATTCCATCCAGCCCGAACCACCTCACCACAACTGAAACACATGAAAACGATGACAATTCTACATTATGGAAAGTGATAAAGTCCCTTCAAGAAGAACTTAAAACTATGAAGGAATTAAAAGAAGCCACAATTCTACAAGTCAAAACAACGAATAACATCATTAAAGAGCTCCAAGCCAAGGTGACCCAGCTTGAATGGGAAAAAGATAAAGCAATGAAAGATCTCCAGACAAAAACAAGCAAACTGGAGAAGGAAATGTACAAAACGAACACTACCATTCAAGACATGAAAATAGAAATGGAAACAATAAAGAAAACACAGTCAGAGTTAAAAGAGGAAATGGAGAATCAAGAGAAGAGAACAGGAACTACGGATGTGAGTATGAAAAATAGGATGCAAGAGATGGAAGACAGGATCTCAGGCATGGAAGATTCGATGGAAGAAATCAGTACAACATCCAAAGAAAATGAGAAGGCTAAAAAATCTCTCACCCACAACATCCAAGAAATCAAGGACTCAATGAAAAGACGGAACCTAAGAATTATAGGCATAGAGGAAAGAGAAGACTCCCGACTCCATGGTCCAGGAAATATCTTCAACAAAATCATAGAAGAAAACTTCCCAAACCTAAAGAAAGAGATGCCAGTAAAAATCCAAGAGGCTTACAGAGCACCAAACAGATTAGATCAGAAAAGAAACTCCTCTCGCCACATAATAATAGAAACTCCAAATGTAGAGAACAAAGAAAGGATATTAAAAGCTGTAAGAGAAAAAGGCCAAGTCACATACAATGGCAGATCCATCAGAATCACACCTGACTTCTCCTCAGAAACTTTAAAAGCTAGAAGGGCCTGGATGGATATCCTACAAGCCCTAGAGAACAGAGGTGCCCAGCCAGACTACTATACCCAGCAAAACTATCAACATAGGAGAAAACAAGATATTCCATGACAAAATCAAATTCAAACAATATCTCCTCACAAACCCAGCCCTACAGAAGATCCTAGAAGGAAAATTCCAACCCAGAGAAGATAACTACACCCAAGAAAACAGAGGAAATAGAAACCTCCACAGCAACTAAACAAAAGAGAAACACAAGACAGCCAGCTATACCAAAATAATGGGAAATAACAACCCCCGGCACTAATATCCATCAACATCAATGGACTCAACTCGCCAATAAAAAGACACAGACATACAGACTGGATCCGTAAACAAGACCCATCTTTTTGCTGTATACAAGAAACACATCTCACTATTGAAGATAAACACTACCTCAGAGTAAAGGGCTGGGAAAAGGTCTTCCAAGCAAATGGACCCAGGAAACAAGCTGGAGTAGCCACCCTAATATCAAACAAAATAGACTTCCAATTGAAGTTAATAAAAAAAGACAGAGAAGGGCATTACATACTCATTAAAGGAAATATACACCAAGAGGTCATCTCAATATTGAACATCTATGCCCCAAATACAAAGGCACCTACATTTATAAAAGAAACGCTTCTAAAACTTAAATCGCACATCGATCCAAACACTTTAATAAGCCGGGCGGTGGTGGCGCTCGCCTTTAATCCCAGCACTTGGGAGGCAGAGGCAGGTGGATCTTTGTGAGTTCGAGGCCAGCCTGGTCTACAAAGCGAGTCCAGGACAGCCAGAGATATTCAGAGAAACCCTGTCTCGAAAAACCAAAAAAAAAAAAAAACCAAACACTTTAATAGTGGGAAACTTCAACACCCCACTCACAACTATGGACAGATCATCAAGACAGAAGCCAAACAGAGAAATAATGAGTCTAACAGAGATCATGAACCAAATGGACCTAACAGATATCTACAGATCGTTTCACCCAAACACAAAAGAATACACCTTCTTCTCAGCACGTCACGGAACCTTCTCCAAAATCGACCATATAGTTGGACACAAAGATAGCCTCAACAGATAAAAGAGAATTGAAATAACCCCTTGTGTCTTATCAGACCACCGTGGAATAAAGCTGGACTTCAATAGCAAAAGAATCAACAGAAAGTCTACACTCACATGGAAATTGAACAACTCTTTACTAGAGGACCACTGGGTCAGGGAAGAAATAAAGAAGGAAATCAAAGACTTCTTAAAATCCAACGAAAATGAAGACACAACATACCCAAACCTATGGGACACAATGAAAGCTGTGCTACGAGGAAAGTTCATAGCATTAAGTGCCTTCAAAAAGAAAATTGTGACAGCTCATATTAGCGAATTAACAGCTAAACTGGGTGAATTGGAAAAAAAGAAGCAAACACTCCCAAGAGGAGCAGAAGGCAGGAGATCATCAAACTTAGGGCTGAAATCAACAACTTAGAAACAAAAAGAACTATACAAAGAATCAATGAAACCAAGAGTTGGTTCTTCGAGAAAATCAACAAAATAGACAGACCCTTAGCCAAATTAACTAAAAGACAGAGGGAGAAAACACAAATCAACAAAATCAGAAATGAAAAGGGAGAAATAACAACAGACATTGAGGAAATCCAGAGAATATTTGGATCCTACTTTAAAAATCTATACTCCACCAAATTTGAAAACTTTAGTGAAATGGACAATTTTCTTGATAGATTCCACCTACCGAAGCTAAATCAAGATCAGATAAACAGATTAAACAGCCCTATAACCCCTAAGGAAATAGAAACAGTCATTAAAAATCTCCCAACCAAAAAATCCCAGGGCCAGATGTCTTTAGCACGGAATTCTACCGGACCTTCAAAGAGGAGCTAACACCAATACTTTTCAAACTCTTTCACCAAATAGAATCTGAAAGAACATTGCCAAACTCATTCTACGAGGCCACAATCACCCTGATTCCTAAACCACACAAAGATCCAACAAAGAAAGAGAACTTCAGACCAATCTCCCTCATGAACATAGATGCAAAGATACTTAACAAAATACTAGCAAACCGAATTCAAGAACACATCAAAAGTATCATACACCATGATCAAGTAGGCTTCATCCCAGGATTGCAGGGATGGTTCAACATACGAAAATCTACCAAAGTCATTCACCATATAAACAAGATGAAAGAAAAAAACCACATGTTAATCTCGCTAGATGCAGAAAAAGCATTTGACAAAATTCAACACCCCTTCATGCTAAAAGTTCTGTACCTAGAAATAATAAAGGCAATATACAGCAGGCCAGTGGCCAACATCAAAATAAATGGAGAGAAACTTGAAGCATTTCCTCTAAACTCAAGGACAAGACAAGGATGTCCACTTTCACCATATCTCTTCAATATAGTACTTGAAGTTCTTGCTAGAGCAATAAGACAACTAAAGGACATCAAGGGGATAAACATCGGAAACGAAGAAGTCAAATTATCCCTATTTGCAGATGATATGATAGTATACATAAGCGACCCCAAAAATTCCACCAGAGAGCTCTTACAGCTGATAAACACCTTCAGCAAAGTGGCTGGATACAAAATTAATTTAAAAAAATCAGAAGCCCTTCTTTATACAACAAACAAAAGGGCTGAGAAAGAAATAAGGGAAACAACCCCCTTCACAATAGCCGCAAACAACATAAAATACCTGGGGTTAACTCTAACCAAGCAAGTAAAGGACCTGTACAACAAGAACTTCAAGCCCTTGAAGAAAGAAATGGAAAAGGCCTTTAGAAGATGGAAAGATCTCCCATACTCAGGGATAGGTAGGATCAACATAATAAAAATGGCCATCCTACCAAAAGCAATATATAGATTCAATGCAATTCCTATCAAAATACCAACACAATTTTTTATAGACTTAGAAAGAGCTAGTCTCAATTTCATATGGAACAACAAAAAGCCCAGAATAGCTAAATCAATCCTGTACAATAAAAAAACATCTGGAGGTATTACCATCCCAGATTTCAAGCTGTACTACAGAACAATAGTTGTAAAAACAGCATGGTATTGGTATAGAAACAGACCAGTAGATCAATGAAATCGAATTGAAGATCCAGAAATAGACCCACACACTTATGGCCACCTAATTTTTGACAAAGAAGCCAAAACGGCACAATGGAAGAAGGACAGCATCTTCAACAAATGGTGCTGGTCCAACTGGATGTCCATTTGTAAAAGAATGAAGTTAGACCCATACTTATCACCTTGTACAAAACTTAAGTCCAAGTGGATCAAAGACCTTAACATAAGGCCGGTCACACTAAATCTACTAGAAGATAAAGTGGGAGAAACCCTCGAACTAATTGGCACAGGCGACAACTTCCTGAACAGAACACCAACAGCTCAGGACTTGAGATCAACAATCAATAAATGGGACCTCATGAAACTGAAAAGCTTCTGTAAGGCAAAGGACACTGTCATTCGAACAAAACAGCAGCCTACAGACTGGGAGAAAATCTTCACCAATCCCACATCTGACAGAGGGCTAATATCCAAAATCTACAAAGAACTCGAGAAATTAAATGCCAAGAAACCAAATAATCCAATCAAAAAATGGGGGACAGAGCTAAATAGAGAATTCACAAAGGAGGAATCCCTAATGGCTGAGAGACACTTGAAGAAATGCTCAACATCCTTAATCATCAGAGAAATGCAACTCAAGACGACTCTGAGATTCCATCTCACACCTGTCAGAATGGCTAGGATCAAAAACTCAAATGACAGCACATGCTGGCGAGGGTGTGGAGAAAGGGGTACCCTACTCCACTGCTGGTGGGAGTGCAGGCTTGTGCAACCACTATGGAGGTCAGTCTGGCGATATCTTAGAAAACTTGGAATAGCTCTGCCTCAGGACCCAGCCATACCACTTCTGGGTATACACCCAAATGCCTCTTCACGGAATCATAAGGAAGTTTCCTCATCTATGTTTATAGTAGCCTTATTTGTAATAGCTAGAAACTGGAAACAACCCAGATGTCCCTCAACCGAAGAATGGGTCAAAAAACTGTGGTACATCTATACAATGGAATATTATTCAGCTATCAGAAACAATGAAATTATGCAATTTGCAGCCAAATGGATGGAACTAGAAAAGCTCATCCTGAGTGAACTAACCCAGACTCAGAAGGACACATATGGCATCTATTCACTTACAGTAGGATTTTAGCTATATAGTAGAAGGTATCAATACTACAACTAACACACCAAAGGGAACTTGGACATAGACTTCTTATTTTTAATTTTTAATTTTTATTTATTTTTTATATATTAGTTATATTTTTTCTATTTTTTAGTCTTTTTTATCTATTGTATGCTTATTGATTTGTTTGTTTAGTAGTACTCTCTCCCAGGCAACGAGACACTTTTCACTGATGGTACTGCTTCATAGATCCCCAATGAATGAAGAGGCTCTTGGCCCTCATACAACCTCTCAACTGAGATGAGGGACTGTTATATAAGGACACCCCACCCCAGAGAAATGGGATGGAAGGGTTAGGAGGTAAAGAAAAAAAATGAAATGTGATGTTTCAGCCTTTTACTACTAACTGTCATGAACTGTTTAGGATAATTAAGAAATGCAAACTAATGGTTATGCAAGCCAGTCATTCTGTTAGGTACTATGACAGCCTATTATAGTTACTTGATAAGCTAATCAGAAATAAACCTGCTAAGAGACAAGCAACATCTGCTTACCCTAATATAAGAGATAGATAGGGCCTCTTCAAAAACCTCAAGAGATATGCAGAATATGGCATTCAAAGATGTTTTCGTAACTTTAGATTTTTTTTTATATCAAGACATATCAACTCCTGACAGCACCCCCTATTCTTCTCCAAGTAGAAGATGAGCATCGAAGAATCTCCAGTAGGAGATGATTGAATTAGTCGCAAGCCTATCTCTTGGTAGGAAAAGCCCCTTGCTCCAACTGTAGACAGAATGCTGTCCAAAAAGGACAAAACCTGGAAGCAGGTAAGTCGACAGCCTAGCTCTGCCAAGACAGGGTAGGCAAGTCCTTCATAACCCCTGCTCTACAATCAATGTCTGTCAGAGAAACGGGGCCAAATGACTGAAGAGCGATGCTGTAATGTATGGAGAGAAAATGGGAACTGTCCAGGCAGCCACTGGTATGTCATTTCTTAGTTTGGGAAGCTGCAGACCCTGTACTTCCTATAAAATCAGATATATTTATCCCTCTCAGGTCTCTGAGGTGATTGAAGAACAGATAGATAAAGTCTCATAATTAAATTTTGAGTTGTTTAGGAGTCAAGAGAGTGTTATACATCTAAGAAGATACTTTTAAAATTGTGTTGCAATTAGTATGAATGTTGAGTCAGATATAGAACTTTAAACTCATGGAGATGTTTAGTTAGTAGAATGTTAAAGTCAGGTACCAAATACATATTGACTGGTCATTGGGAATGTACGTTAAGCCATATAACCCTCGTAACTGTGGCCTAATTACCTCTGTTGTACTGTATTGTATTTATTATTATAAGAGAAAGAGCTATTTGTTGGACTGAAAGGAAAAACTGTAGGGGGAAATAAGATATACCTTAAACTTAAAAGAAAAAAAAAGGGAAGAGGATGGGGGGTTGAGGGTGGGAGGGGGAATAGGGAGGGGACTGCGATTGAGATGCAACTTGAAGAAATAAAAAATAAAGGAAAAAAATAAAAAAATAAAAGTATGAAGAATTCACAGAAGTGTTTGTGTTATGATTGACGGCACTGTGCTGCCTCCTAGCACATATAATTGCATACAGTGTAAAATTCCCCTTTGGGGAATTCCAACTAGGGAATTATATACTACACTGATGTGTGCAAATTTGGAAATTCATAAAAAATTGAGGGGACTCCCATTATGAACTGGAAGAGCTCCAAATCAAGGTAATGATAACCAGCAAGGAAACAGAGACATGAAAGGGCACGGTCCATGGCATCCTTACCTGCTGCACTACTTGCTCTTGGTATCATCTCTCCATCATCTTCTCCAAAATAATGTCTGAAAGAAAGCACACATTAACTAATGTAAGTGATGAGCTACATGTCACAAGGCTCCTGTTCCTGAGATACAAGACATCTGTGTGCTGTTTCCGACCGGTTTCTTCTCGGGTACTCCCTGAACTCCTACCACATGTCTTAACTGCTATTGTGGTCAACTGTGGCAAACGCACAGAGAACTTAACTAGTGTAAGTGCTTGGTGAGAGAGACCTTTAAAGCCGGAGAAGGAGGACATCAATCACATGAAGAGTGGGAGCAAAAGAATATTCAATCAGGAGACAACAGCAAGGGTCCTAAGCCAAGAAGGTCTCTGATGTGTTAGAGGAATGCAGGGAGCCAATCCGCAACCAGACCAGGCTGACTTAGAATTAAGGGATGAAGAATAATACAGGATTGAATACTTCAATTTTTAATAATTGCTCAGGGTGCTGACTGAGGCTATGGGGAATGAGAAAAAAAAGAGAGAGAACAACAATGTTCTAGTTTGCTTCTCTGCTGCTGTGAAAGATAATATGACCAAAAGCAACTTGAGGGAGGAAAGGGTTTATCTCAGCTTAAGCTTCAGGTCCATCCTTCAGGAAACTCACAAAGGGACTCAAGCCAGAACCTGGATCAGAAATCCTGGAGGAAGACCATTTGCTGCATGGATGGCTGGCTCCCTTTGCCCTGGCTTGTGTTCACCCAGCCTTCTTTTGTAACTCAGAACCACTTGCCCATGGGTGAAACTGTCCACAGTGGGCTGAACCCTCCTCACATTGATCAACCATCAGGATGACTCTCCACAGCCATGGCCACGGGCCAGTATGACCTGAGATCCCCCTCCTCTGAGGTGACAGTGGAGAAAAGAGACTAAACTTACTGTTTAGAGAGTAGAATAGACACGAAGGGGGCTGGGAGTGTAGCTGAGCTGGTAAAGTGCTTACCTAGCATGTATGTAACACTGGATTGGCTCCCCGGTAACCAGCACCCTGAGCAAGGCATGGAAGCTCCTGCCTGTAACCTCAGCACTTAGGAGGTAGCAGCAGGAGGGTCAGAAGAACAAGGCTATCCACAGCTGCAAAGTAAGTTCCAGGCAAACCTGGGCTATGTGAGATACTGCCTCAAATAAAGAAAATAAAATAAAGAAATGACACAAAGTTTTGAAAAGCAAAATCCATTCATAGGAATGTTAGCAATGGCATGATCTAGGAGCCAAGGCTTTATCTACATAGTTCAGGCAAGTGCTGCCATCCTTTACACAGAGAGGGCAAAGATCACGGAGAACAGTCAATAAATACTTGCCAAACACCTACATGTTGTTAGGCGCTGTGCTTTGTTTGAGTTGTTGTTTTGGCTACTTTAGGCAGTACTGGAGATTCAGCCCAGGACCTCCTACCCATTGAGTGAATAAGCACTGAGCTGTAACCCTCAGCCCCCAAAGATCAGAGTCTTACTGATGCTAAAGAAACAAAAACATTGCCAGAAAATGACAATAAACAATAAAGATCCAGCAATAGATTTTAGTTTCCAATGGGGATGATTAGTCTAGTAGGGATAAATATATTTTAGTGTGGGGATGGAGGGATGGCTCAGCAGTTGAGAGCACTGGTTGTTTTTCCGAAGGACCCAGGTTCAAATCCCAGCACCCACATGGCAGTTCACAGCTGTCTGCAATTGCTGGGTGTGGTGGTACATGCCTTTAATCCTACCACTAGGGTGGCAGAGGCAAGTGGATCTCTGTGAATTCAAGGCTAGTCTGGTCTACAAAGTGAGTCCAGGACAGCCAGGTATGCACAGAGAAAACTTGTCTTGAAAAACAAAAAAATTAGTGTTGCCTAGGGATATCCTTTACCAAATTGTTACAAACTATAAATAGTCCCAGATGAAAGTAGAAAGCTTTTTATAAGTGAAATAGAAAAGAATAAGCATTTTGTGTGTCACTCCCCTATCCCTCCCAGGGTTCTGGAAGGAATTCCACCTCACTTGTACTATGCCAATGGACGACATGTGTGGCCCTCAACAATGTTCTGAACAGAAAGTTGTACCAGTGATGATGATGATGATGATGATGATGATGATGATGATGATGATGACAATGATGATAATCTACAGAGTGTTGGCGTAGTGTTAAGCATTCTAAATGTTAATTAATTGGTCCTGCTTGCTGTCTGTTACCTACATTGACTCTGATTGATTAAATAAAATGCCGAGGCCTGAGATTGGGCAAAGACAGAGAAAGGTGGGACTTCCTGGGATCAGAGCAGGAAGCCTGGGCTTTAGACAGAAGATTCAAGCATTCCAGCCACGAGCAGCAGGAAGGAAGACACACGCCATGGGTTAGAAAAAAGAACCTCATTCCGCATGGCCAGGAACATCGGCATATCGTGGAGAATGGCAGTCCAAGGGGACATATGTATATATGGGGTCATATTTGAGTAATAGAATTAAGAGCTAGCTTAGATGGGCTAGGATTGCACAATTCAGGCCAAGGCTTGTTAAAATCCACGTGGTGTCCCTGTGTGCTCTTTTGTAATGGCTGCTTAAAGATTAATTGTTCCAAATCAATCGACAATAATCTAAATACTGGTAAACAATTTAACTGATTATTTCTACAAACACCCAACCCAACGCAATTTAATTAATTTTTTTTATAACAGAGCTCTTTCTTTTCTAGCATGAACAGAGCCTAGGTACTACTGGAAACTTCCCAAATGTACCAGTGAGCAAAACAAGCAAAAACAGCTCTGCAGTCATAGGACTTATAGTGAGCGAAGGCAATTAAAACGTATAGGAGTTCTTGGGGACAAGTTCTATGAAAGGGCAAGTGTGTAAACTGAGGACATGACCACCCTGAGGGATGGTTGAGGGGAAGGTCTTTACTGAAGACATGAGTGAGAGTTCAACCAGAGCCTTCTGGAAGGGTCCAGAACACAAAGAAAAATGGTAGACTGACCTTGGCCTAGTAGACTTGGGAGGAAGGAAGAGAGGGAGTGAGAGAGGAAGACACAGAGAGAGGGGACCAAGAGAGCACATAGCCAAACAGTGAGGTTATAAGGGAATGAGAGACTGGGGAGTTCATGAACTGGAGAAGTTTGCGGTAAGGACCATGGTGAGAAGAGTTGAGAAGAGTCACAAATACTGGTGATGCTGAGAGACCCTGGAGGCCAGCATCACCGCTGGTATGCTAATAGGCACCACAGAAAGCCATCTGTCCCTTTTGACAGTGATAAGGACATGGCTCCTTTGATAGAGGAGAATGGGAATGGAAAGGACACCAGAATTTGGGGAAGTGGAGTTTTCTTTGGACCTGACAGCGAGGGGACAGAGAAGATGGATCTCGGGAAGGGGTGTGCTTTTAAGCAGAGGCAGAAGAGGCTGCAGTTTTTAGTAGACAAGGCTGTTCCACGGAGCAATGGGTAGCTATGGGGGTATGTGAGAAAAGACTCCTCTAAGCTGATAGTATCAATTGCAAAGGCCCCATGAGGGAGCAACTAGAATGCAGAACAGCAAGGAGGTCAGTGTGCTGAGCAGAGTGAGGGAAGGGAGTCACAGACTGGATAAAGCCTTTCAGGACACCAAAAGGCATTAGCCACTGGGGTTTTGTGCATCAGAATGATGAACTGAGTGGTTAATGGTTAAAAATGGCTGCTTGCTACTGTTTTGACAGGCTGGGTGGGCACACATGTAAGGCAGGGACAGAGATGGCTGCAATTATTCTGCAGAGAGGTGCTCTGTTACTGAACTTATTTATCCTTTAAGCTTTTGGGTGTCCCCAGACAGTTGTAACCAAAAAGAACTCTGCAGACAGTGCTTTTACAGGGCTTTTCCTTTTAAACGTCAGACAGCAGTCACAGGGAGACAGAGTGGAATCTGGCATTTGTTTGGAAATTGATGTTTGCCTCAGGGATGGAGTCACATAAATCTTCACTGTGTTAACCAGACAGATATGAAAGTACCCGACATAACACATTTGGAATGCACACAACTGGAAGTTCTTTATTAACAACCAAAAGTGGATCACCAGCTTCAGTCTTCCTGGCCCGCTGCCTTTCCTTTATCCTTATTAAAATGTCTCCCTGTGAGTGAGCCATGCCATGGAGGAGAGGAATTTGTGTACCACTTAGAGATCCCCTCCTGTCCGAAGTGAAGCTGGGAGAAGAAGTCAAAACCACTGAGCAGAATAAAGGCTTGGGATATGTGTAAGGTGGAAATTTATCATTATCTGTTGCTGCTCTCTGAGCATGCATGCTCAGTCCAAAAAGGTGGCTGCCCATCTGCTTTCAGAAGCATAGTCACCCTCCGGCTAAATCCACCCATCTGACCTGTTTTATTCCATCCACACCGGGGTGACCCACTTTTACATTCCCTTGAAGACTGAAGGGTCTATCTCTTCCACAGGAGATAAATCTCACCCCCCTCCCCTTTAAATAGAACAGACACATATTTTCCAGGTTGCCACAGCCCTCCTTCTTCTTACCTGGTCCCTCACTGGCTCCTAAGGCTGATGCCCTGGTGCACACAGAGTGCACACAGAGTTTTGCTTCTGCTTTAAGACACATGAGAAATGTCTCAGCTTCACACGCAATTCATTTGCTTGTGTGGAAAGCAACTAGCTTGCTTATATATCACTTTTACCTCTCTGGGCTTTTATTTTCTCAAATATTCACACAAGCAGAGTATGAATTTCTATTTCCTTCTACTAAGTACAAATTCTATTGTACATTCCAGTTTATACCTGGAATGGTCCCCCACCACCACCCCCTAACGGCTCCAGTCGGTGGTGGTACCAGGAGGTGACATAAACTCTAGGAGGTGCAACTTTGGCTAAGGAAGTAGGCCACTCAGCATATATCTTGTCCCTGTCCCTCCCTCCCTCTTTCCTGCTTCCTGGCCAAGAAGCAGAGGGAGGTGGTTTTCAGGTTATTCAGTGGTGCTCTGTCTCACTGGAAGTCCACAATGGACCCAGTGACCATGGACTTAACCTCAGAATCAATTAACCCAAATAAGTCTTTCCTCTTATAAGTTGTTTTTGCGGAGCATTTTGTTGCAGTGATAGAACACTGACTGGTACAAAATTTGACAACAAAACTCATTTTAATGCTTTTCAAGGATCTAAAGTATTTTCCAGACATGATGTTTCTCAATCCTCCTTACTCTACAGAGTCGAGATTATAGATCAGGGACAGGTTGCAACAAAGCAAAGGGTATCATCCCTCCCACATGCCTCACCTCCCCCCATGCACACATGCATACTCAGCTTGCTGCCTGACTGGATGGATCAATAACTGGAAGGGTGGAAAGGCCAGTTTAGATGGGAATGAGTCAAAAGGCATACTTGCAATGTCTCAGGAGAGTTTTTAAAAATCACTTCAGCTCTATTAACAGCTCAAGTTCTCTCTCCTAATGCCAGACAGTAGGCACTCTCCACGGCTGGAAAAGGCTGGGAAGGAATTTGATGCTTCCCAAGGGAAGGAAGGGACCCACAGGGTAGAAACCCTGAGGATTGCCATTTGTGACATCAGATAAACCTAAGTGCAAAGAGAATTGAGGGAGAATAGAGACACACTCCAAGCCTGTATACACACACACGCACACACACACACACACACACACACATATACACACAACCACATGCAAAGGCCAAATGACAAGATACACAGGTATGTTCTCCTGCTTTACCCAAGACTGAAAAAAATATATCCCTTGTCCTAGTTTCTCAGATTGAACTGTTTTTAGGCTTAAAACAAAACAAAACAAACCACAAGTCCACAGATGACTCTGTTTCCGCTAGCATGTGTTCACCAGGTACTGCTAGCTCCTCTACCCAGACAGCCTGCTCTTCAAAAGAAATTTGCTTTCCTGTACAATCGAGGAACAACCTTTGCCTTTCTCTGTTCCCCTGACCTCATTATTCTGTTAGTAACAAGACAATTCCAGGAAAATCAAGGGAGCTGGTACTCTTGCCAAGACAGTGCTCTGTTTAATTGGAAGAACCAAGAATCTCCAAGCACAGCCCACTCACAGGCTGTTCACTTGCTTGATTTAGGCACGCCATCTTGCCCAAAATTTCTTGACCAGCCGATTCGTAACTGGTATGATATTAGACTCAAGCAACACATCAATACCTCAAATCATACATCGCTGGCTTTTCCTGTGGTTTTCCAAGGTGACTAGGTTGGGGATTATCAGGACATAATTACTCTTCTCTGAAAACCATCTGCCACTCCCTGACACTCTAATGCTGTCAGACTGGCTGATGGTTCTTTCCAGTCATTTTTGGGAATGGTAGCTTCATTTATGCTAACGAATATCCAGGACACTCAAGTACGTATGCTTTGCTTGAATACAACTCCTTTGAAGATCCAACACCACACTGGCCCACTAACCTAGTTTCTCATGATATTGGTGAGCAAGGTGAAGGCCTGGGATCCTTCCTCCATAGCAAAGAGCAACGCCATAGTGGAATCTGCTGTGCTTTTTATTCCCCACAGAGCAGCTTGACCCTCCTTTGCAAAATGTGCTCTTGGTGCCACCATCTTCTAATTCTATCGATTGAATTTTTAGAGTGAAAGGAGTCACGAACCAGTCACCCATGAGCTTCAACAACTAGTGTCTTAATACACAAGATGATTATACCTTAGGACAAGAATCACATCCAAAACCACTTTGAAGGTATTGGTGTCCGTCTAGGTTCCGCCATCTTCTCTTTCAGTTTTACCTATTAGGGTAATTAATCTAGGGTTGTGTTGTCTTCTCATATTCATAGAAAGGCTCCCAAATGTGGCTATTCTCAAGCTCCTTCTCCAGCCATAGGCTTGGAGGCAGTTCTGAGTATCGTCCCAGGCCCCACTCCATTGTTCCCTACCACCTATGCTTACAAAGCTGAAGGACAAAGACTAGCTTTTCCATCTCTCCAGTTTGTTTTTTATAAACAAATTTCAGAAGCAGAAAAGTAATATGTTTGAGCAGTATGTACAGCACAATCCTGGGACTTGATTGCTATTGCTATTTTTTAAACAGGAATTTTTTATGTGTATTAGTGTATACGTTCAGATAAGAATGGCTTGTGCACATATGTGTGCATGCATATGGATGGTGTCAGAGTTCAACACTGGATGCTTTATTTCTTTCCATCTTTTTTTTTTTTTTTTTTTTTTTGGAGGGTAGAGGGGGCAGGGTCTCTCACGGAAACTGGAGCAAGCTGGTTTGTTTAGCTATCCTGCCTGGCTAGCAAGTCTCAGGAATCCTCCCGTTCCTACCTCTCCAGCTGGAATTACAGGTGTGTTATGTGCTATGCCAGCACATTCACCTTTCCGTGAGTTTTGGAGACTGACCTGAGGCCCTCTTGCTTGCACATGAAGCCCTTTACCAATGTTGCCATCTCCCCAGCCCTAATTTTAGAGTTTCCAACTTTAGAAGCATTTATGGAGAAGTTCTTTTCATGCAGGACCCTGGAAACTAAGAAAGAAAGAAAGAAAGAAAGAAAGAAAGAAAGAAAGAAAGAAAG
>CAJQZJ010016855.1:4028704-4056603 GCA_907164525.1 Lophiomys imhausi | reverse complement strand
AAGAAAGAAAGAAAGAAAGAAAGAAAGAAAGAAAGAAAGAAAGAAAGAAAGAAATTATGGATCTTGTCATCCCACAACAGATTTTGAGAGTAAGAAACACGGTTCAAAGAGATAATTGTGAGAACAATGTATTTAAAAGGATTTCTGTCTTTAAATCCCTTTAATGAGATGAGGTGGGGCAGTGATATAGTCTTCACAGAGACGGAGGTCAAAGAAACCCATAGAAAATAGAGAACATGGATTGAATCTAGGTTTTAAAGGATGGCTGTAAGTACACAAGGCCCCATGAGAAAGATGTTTTTGTTCCCCAGCCTAGTCATAAATGGCTCTCCAGGGCTCGTTTCCTTCTCCTCAAGCCTTTCTCCCAAACTCTTGACTCTCATATGGGAGCAGTAATGAAAACTAAAGGCAGAAAACACTTCATGTCCCTCCTCACACACTACATCTTTACCTGACTGCTTCAAGCTTTATTATGGTTTGGATCACAAAGGCTTGAGAAAGGTCGATATGCTAATTTAGTCTTGGTCACCAGCATGTGGTGAAATCTCTGGGAGGTGGGTGGAAACAGTAGTTTTATTGCGTGCAGTCTGGTGGGGGTGCATGTGGAGAAGGACTCAGATTTCTTTAAGGGGCTGGACACTGGGAGTTTGAACACGTTCTAGTGACTATATATATATATATATATATATATATATATATATATATATACATGGGCAACACAAGTTGGACTTTCTTCTTATCTTCCTCCTCATCCTCCTCTTTTTTGGGGGAAGAGGCCATCACAAGGGTGGGGGACCATACCTGGGAGCACTGGGAATTGAGTGTGATTGGGGTGCAATGATGTGAAATTCTCAAATAATAAAAATATATATGTTGGAAACGAAGGGAAACCTCAGCTTCCTTTCTCTCTTTGTCCTTTAAGTAACAAACAGTGAGCAACTTTTCTGTACCATGTGTATTCTTACTGTCACCATGAGCCTGACACCCTAAACAACCATTGATTAAAATTACTGAGGCTAGAGCCAAAATAATCCTTCCCATTTTTAAAGGCTCAGATATGTTGTCACAACAATGCAAATTGACTAACACAGAAAACTGATATAGGGTGTGAGATCAATGATATGCAGTGTCTGACGATGAAGCATTTCTCGTGAGAGCTCAGGTCAGAATGACGATAGGACTGGAGTCAGTAAGGGGAGTGCTGATAGGGTTCCAGGTGGAAATAAAGACTGTGTTGGGAATTAGAGACTATCTCATTATGTCCTGTCAGATAACATACCTACATTTTATCAATACCCTGAGACTCTGTGAGAGGCTGAGTTTAAAAGCTTAGTTTACTTGATGGCTGAATTTTAAGGCAACACAGCATTCATGCTGTGGTGTGGGTATTGCTGGCTGACTTTTATCAAGGTTTGTAACATTTTGAATTGGGACCAAAAACTGACTCAGAAAGATCTGAATTTTTTATAGTTGTCTGGAGAAAGAACACAGTTAAACTTGTAAAGGGTTCCTGAAATGTTAAGTCATAATAAACCTTTCTTGCTTTGAAGTTGATTTAACTCAGGTTTTTTTTTTTTTTTTTTTTTTTTTTTGGTTTTTCGAGACAAGGTTTCTCTGTGTAGCCCTGGCTGTCCTGGACTCACTTTATAGACCAGGCTGGCCTCGAACTCACAAAGATCCACCTGCCTCTGCCTCCCAAGTGCTGGGATTAAAGGCGTGCGCCACCACCGCCCGGCTATTCAGGTATTTTTTTACAGTGGCATTTGCCACTATAAAACTAACCAACATAAAATTTGAAAAATAATTTTTTCGGTAATAAAGGATCAGCATAATATTTGTACTACTGTAGAAATGTGCCTATAAATATAAACTAGGAAACATGACTTAGAGAAAGGCTAAAAGCTTGGGGGGTGCTTGAAAAATATATGTGCAAGTGTCTTGGCCAATGTTCTATTGCTGTGAAGAGACACCATGGCCAAGGCAAATCTTATAAAGGAAAAACTTTATTGAGGCTTGGTTACAACTAAGAGGTTTAGTCTACTGTCATCGTGGCGGGGAGTGTGCAGGCAGACATGGTGCTGGAAAGTAGCTGAGAGTTCTACATCAGAATCCACAGGCAGCAGAAAGAGCGAGAGACTGGGCCTGGCAAGAGCATTTGAAACCTCAAAGCCCACCCCCAAGAGACGTACTTCCTCCAACAAGGCCACACCTTTTATAGTGCCACTCCACTACCTGGTGACTATGCATTCAAATCTGTGAGCCTATGGGGGACATTCTTACAGCAACCAAGTGTTCTCTCCTATTTCACCAAAAGATTCTTTTTATTACAAAAAGAGAGAAAAATGTGGGGTTCTTGTTATTTAGGATTTTTTGGGGGTGGGGTTAGCTTACTTTGTGACAGGGTCTCTCTACATAGTTCTGGCTTTCCTGGAGCTCACTATGTAAACCAGGTTGGTCTTAAACTCACAGAGCTCCTCCTGCCCTTCCCTCCTGAGTGGTGGGATTAAAGGCAGGCACCACCACATTCACCTTGGAAAATGTGTTTTTTCCACTGTTCTTGCTAATTAATGACCTACATTAAAGATGAAATATCTCAGTGGGGCTCAGTGTGGGTTTTTAGACAGACAGAGGCTTGTAGTATGACAGGAAATTTGGTGATGTTTACTGGTGACTGAGGTCTCTGCAGTATTAGGAATCAAACCAAACACACATTTTGCCCCAATTTCCATGTTGTTAAGAAGGCTTAAGCCTCTTTTGAGTGGGAAGAGAGGAGACCCCGTGGTTAAAAGCAGTTGTTGCTCTTCCAGAGGACCCAGATTCAGTTTCCAGAACCCACATGGTGGCTCACACTGAAGCCCCCTTCTGGCCCTTATGGGCAACCAGTCATGCAGGAAAAACAATTATATACATAAAATAAAATAAATAAATAAATTTAAAAATTTGATATGCCTTGCTAGATTCTGCCTGATTCAAGTGGAAGAAATTGTCCAAAGGTCAATTTTTAAAATACAGTTTTATTTGTAACCACATTCAGTCCTGTCAAATACAAAATGGTTAGAAGAAAAATAAATAAATAATGGCCTGGGTTTTTTTTTTAACATATGTGAGGTTCTAGCCTGATAATTTATAAGTGACAGGATTTCACAAGTAGTGTCAACTTGACAATAAAGATGTCTACAGGTATTAGTTTTTGAATTGCCTGTGCATAGTTTACAAAGCAACACAGTTTCTTACACTGAAATGCTTCTTAATGACCATGACAATTACGATGGAGACCCATCTCACCTATCGCTAATGCTGCTGTCACAGTTTATGGAATTTGTACTCTCCAGACACCATTCAACCATATACCATATAAAACAGACAGCCTCAGTCTGATTCTATAGGTGAAGAAGAGACCTGGAAAACAAGTTGCTATCAACAACACCACACTGGAACATGAACTTGAAAACAGAACTGGTATGACTTAGTAAACAGATTTATTTCATTTTCAATATGTGCACATTCATGTATCTGTGGGCAGGGGTTGTGCACACAAACGTAGGTGCCCATGGAGTCCAGAAGAGGGCATTAGATCCCTTAGATCAAGAATTACATACGATTGTGAGCCACCAATATATAGGCAATGCAATCAGAATCTGGGTCCTCTGCAAGAACAGCAAGCACTTGGAACTGCTGAGCAATCTCTCCAACCCCTCCCGACCTTTCTCCTTTCCATATCTACCTTATCTATATCCATGTGTGACTGCTTCCTTTGTGTCTGTCTTAAGTCCAGTGATACTAATCCTGTGAAACTAAGAGCAAGGCAAGGTGAACTTCGTGCTGTGCCAAGAAAATGCAACGAAGATTCAAAATAAATTTGTTTCTTGGGATTACAATTTAGCTATGAAAGACAGCCTACACTTGCATGTGGGAATTCTGGTCTGACAGGTGATATGTTATAAATCAATTAAAATCCTGAAAGAGAAGTGCTGAGCATGACTTACACATGTCTTATCCTGAAAAGTGTCTCTAACCAAATTTCTCTAGAATATTTACATCTTCCCCAAGCTCCTAGATGATAGCACTGGGTCTCATTCCCTGCCGTCAAAGAGAATGAACTAAAAGGCATACAAGATCACGGAAAGAGACATAGTCTAAGTGGAAAGGCCTATTGTGAGCATCCTCTGAGCCACATCCCTTTTTCAGTTGCCGAGAGAGAGACAGTAAGTATATCTTCTATGCTTCAAAGGTTGCCAAATACTCCTACCCCACAATTTGGCACAGGAATCACAAAAAGACACATTCAAATTCAAATAGGGTAGAAGTCAGAGATGCAGAACGACGGACTATTGTAAAATATAAACACAGTGAGATCATCATTTTTCTCATCTCAAGACCCATCATTATAATCTCTGCAAGCAAGGATGCTGAGTTGGCCAAGGCCCTCAGAACACGCAGCACGTTGTTGGGAGTGCCTCAGCATGTTAAGCATGGGCTGACCTGCACTGACTTGGAATCATCCACAGCACAGGCTTCAGTTTCACCCCCTCACTCGGTACAGTCTCTCCAGGAACGTGCTCAGGACCAAATGCATCTCCGGGAGGCAGGCTCTGCAGTGCTCATCCTCAACAGCTGCAATGAACTGCAGGCATCACTCACAGCTAGTACAACTGCATGTCTGCAACAAAGCCTCCAGGATGTAGGATCTCTATCTGTCTGTCTGTCTGTCTCACTCACACACACACACACACACACACACACACACACACACACCTCTGTCTATCTCACCAAACCTTCTCCCTAAAGGTAACGATTTTTTCACACTGCCGCATGTTGCAGTTCAGAGCAATGACTTAACCCTGTAGAAGGTAAAAGCAGTTCGGGTGATTATTTTCCTTCAGGTGATTATTTTCATTGCTTCATCTTATAAGGTCATCAGACACTCAAAAATCTAACAAGTTCCTTCTGCCTCCTTGAATCAGCAAGGAGATAGGTGAGGCACCTGTACATCTTTGGAAAGATGCCTGAAAATCGCCCGTTTTGGCTTTGGGCACATCATCAGGGACGGCCTCTGCACAATTCCAGAACCTGTCTCTTGATTTCTACTCTGGGTCCTGCCTGTGCATTCTGTGGTCTTCCGCTTCCATTAATGGCTAATACTCCCAGGGCTTGGGCTATGGTGTGGTAATTGGCTCAATGTACCTACAGTGCTACACTGGGAGTCAGGAGGTTCATGCTTTTTATTCCCTTTCATACAACCTTTTATGGTTCAATTTCTTTGTCTTTAATGACTTTTAAAGAGCTACATGATTCTTATGGAAATTTCAAAAAAATTAAAGAAAAACAAAAACTATTTCTTAAATGTCACTAGGTATATAACACATCAAAAAAGATTTTTATGTTTTTACTTTAAAATTTTATTCAGTTTTGCATATGTGAATCTTATAAATCACACTGAGCAGATGATCTCTACCTTGCTTTTACTTTTACATTTGTGTGTGTGTGTGTGTGTGTGTGTGTGTGTGTGTGTGTGTGTGTGTATACCTTGGCACACATGTGGAGATCAGCAGACAACCTGCAGGAGTTGACTCCCTCCTACCAGCATGGGTTCCAAAAATACAACTCAGGTCATCAGTCTGAGCAGCGAATGCCTCTCCTACTTTCTAAGCCACCTCTTCAGGTCTCTCTTTTATTTTCATACTATTAAAATAAAGGGTTGTAAGGAGGTCCTGGAGAGGAGGCTCAGCAATCAAGAACATTTGCTGTTCTTTCAGAGGACCCAGATCCAATTCCCAGCACCCTCACAATCATCTGTAACATCTGTTCCAGGGGGTCAGATGCCCTCTTCTGACCTCCACAAATGCCAGGCACACATGTGGTACATAGATACATATGCAGACAAAATACCCATAAACAGAAAGTAAAAGGTTTTTTTTTTCTTAACAAAATAATTTTGAAAAGAATGTTGTTTCACAGGAAAGTAAGGGAAAGGGAGGGAGCAAGTGGGAAGTGGAGGGGGATGTTCAAGGAAAATTAGAGATTATTCTGAAATTACAAAGAATAAATCTAGAGTCTGCTATCGCCACATGGCTCGATAAATTACTAAAATAAAACTTATAGAGTTCTAAGGGATTACAAAATTTACCAAAGCTAATGGACTGTTAAGGTACTAGAAGTTCTGAAATAGTACTGAGAAAATGAATTTCACACTTGGTTCTGAGTGTAGGCTCCACAGAGAGGGGAATGGGGGAACCGAGGAGCTGAAGTAAGCAATGAGGTAAACGCAGTGTTTAGAGAGACGGGGAAATGTGGGGCTTATGGGTGTAGGGGAATACACCATCAGGGTTGAGATTCTTAAGGAGTAAGAATAAGGGGTAAGCCGGGCGGTGGTGGCGCACGCCTTTAATCCTAGCACTTGGGAGGCAGAGGCAGGCGGATCTTTGCGAGTTCAAGGCCAGCCTGGTCTACAAAGCGATTCCAGGACAGCCAGAGCTGTTAAACAGAGAAACCCTGTCTCGAAAAAACCAAAAAAAAAAAAAAAAAAGAATAAGGGGTGAGGTTGAGCCACAAGGGATGCCAGTGTTTGCAGGATTCTCAAGCAAATTCAAGTTAAAGAGCTATGATGGGAGAACACTGAAGCAAGGGCCTGCCTGGAGTTCATTGTTAGGGTCAGCATCATTCTCTGTCAGATATCCAGCACTAAAGCAGTGTATATCATAACATAAACTGCACACACTTCTTAAGCAATGGCGTCCAACTTGAATGTTCAATGGTCCCAGGCTTTGCTGAATTGTTGTGCCCATTTATAATGAGGTAACACTTATCAGATATATCAGCCTTTCAGAGAATGTTAGCTGCAGAATTCTAAACTGAAGATCTACTGAAGCCTTAGGAGCAAATAACTAGTCCATTGTCCAATCAAATTAGATCATGGTAAATACCAAATAGACCAATTAGGTCTGAAGCATAACAGAACAGGCAGAACTGAATGTAGAAGACACAAAAAACTTGCTTCCAAAAATGGTTCCCAAAGGAGGCAGTGATGAACTAACCACAGAAGGATAAACAGTTACCCCAGCCAAGGCAAGGCTAGGTGTGTGGGTGGGAACAACCAGTGAATAAAGGCCCACACATTATAATTTTAGAACACGGTGTATAAAGTGGCAGTCACTGTATAACCAGCTCCCTAGAGATGCTGGCAATGATTTTCTCATGAGGCAAATAACCTGGAAATGCTCAAGTAAAGCACAGAAGACTCTTTTGAAGCAAACTCAGTTTAAATTTTAAAAGTTGTAACTTAGTGCACAGAGATGCACATTTCCTTCTGCTATAATACATTCAATGGCTTAGCTCAAGAGCAGTATGTGAGGGACGACACACATAAGCCCGCAAGTCCACAAGCAAATGTAACGTTTTCATTTTCCTTGCAATAGGCATCCTAACATGTACTATGCATAATTTTGCTGTAACCCAAATTTACCTCTATTTTCTCATAACCATATGTATTATCATCTTAGTCTATGACACTGCTAGAGATTAATAACCACAATAAAGCATTTTCCCCAAAGGAGGGTAAAAGTAGGAATGTTCCTAGTGATTACCTGGAGATGTGCCACTTCATGTTCTTGTACTTCCACTTATTCTCATTCTCTCTCTGCCCCCTCCCCCATCTCCCCCTCTCTCTCTCTCCCCCCCTCTCTCTTTCTCTCTGCCACATGGGGATTCAGGTCTTGGAAAGACATTTAAACTGTAATATATCCTTCTGATATGCAAACACAACTTACACGATATCCAGTGTATTTTCAAAAACTGGAAATGTTTAATTTTGCTGTTCTATTTCTGAACATCAATTTTTTTAAATCCTATGGAGGAAGATGTTTTCAGCATCCAGATATTTACTGGATATTTATAATCATTGACGGTGGAAAACTGCAAGGATAAATTGCAGCCAACTCCCATTTTCAGGGCAAAAGCAACTTTCCCAGTCTTCTTTACCCAGTCTTGGTAGCTGAAAGAAGTGGGGAATGAACAGGAAATGACTAAGTAGTTTATTATAATCCCACGTGGTGTTATTCCATGTGATGAATACAGTACATAGGGAAACAAGCAGAAGAGTGGATTATGAGATAGGTTAACAGCGTGGTATCATAGACTAGGTATGAAGATGCAGGTTGTGGCTATTATTGTAAATTCCATTATAAATAGTCTATGAACAAAAAATGATTTGCTATGAGGGCTCAGGAAAAAAAATCATATCATATTTGTCGGAGAACTCAGAAGATGCTCTGAGGCAGAGGAAAAACATGGCCCCATGTGCCTGAATGCTTTAAAATAGAATTGGATGGAGCCACCTGGGGTCATCATGACATCTTTTTTTTTTTATTTTGGACTTTTATTCTAACTTTAAATATTATTTGAATTTTTGCCCAAGACAACTTGTGAAATGTCCTGAGCCGAGTTGGGAATGTTATTTATAAGATGGACAGATTTTTCATGTGAGTGGTGTCCTAAGACATCTACTGAGAGTGGACATCACAGCCACAGCTAAGTGAGCTACCAGGATGAAGAGGGTCCTGGGAGGAAATGCAGCCAACTCTCACTTCCAGAACAAGAGCAACTTTCCCAGTCTTCTGTACCCGGCTTTGGCAGCTGCAAGAAGTGGAGCGAGAAGTCTACACTGATCTGGTTTCCGGGGATCAAGAGTGAGAGCAGTGGCTGAGACAAAGTCCCCAAGCCACCGCCAAGTGTAGAGCACAGTTGCCAGAGATTTCCCTTCTCAAAATACAGAAAATTAATGGCTAGCACTGATGAATATTCAACAGGAATCCACTGTCTAAAAACATCTCAGTAACAGAGTTCGGAAAGCAAGCATTTTCCTAATACAAAATGCTGCATGCAAAATGCCAGTCAAGCAAGATGCTGGCATCCTCTAACTGCCACGCATACTAATTATGAACAGTAGTAGAAAAAAAAATCACATAACCTCCTTGGCCTTAGCAGCCACATCTGTAAAATACCATCTCTGGCTCTAACTCTTCATTTGTCAACAGGACTCTCTGGTAGCTCACATGAATTCAACCAAGCTGAGAGTTAGCAAAGATACAAAAAGCTACCAATGGGATCTGGTAGGGACAATACACCTATGGTCTTCTCTTACCTGAAGTTTCATTTTTGACTATAAGGAAAAGAAGAAGTTAAATCAAATCCTGAAACTGCACCATTGATGTTTTTCTTTTTGGATGTTACTTCCTTTCTCCAGATTTTCATAGCCTTGGAAAGCAGATACAAGTAATGCTTGAATTTTATTAAATCTAATTATAAGGTAAATGAAACAACAGACTAATATGCTTTTCTTCCCTGACCTTCCATCTTAAAGGCTGCTCTTGAACAGGGACGTTTTCTTTCTTTTAGTTGCTTGTTCAGACAACTTGTACAAACATCACATATGACTTTGTCCCACTTACTCAGAGTCCCCATGCCACAAGCAAGAACATTTCCGCTTAAAAAGGGAAGAGAACTAGTAACGACTTTTCCAGTATTAATCAGTGTGCAGACTGAACAGTGGCATTCCAAGGAGGTCCACCATCCTAATCACCAAAGCTTGTGAACCTTCGACTTTACACAACAATAGGGACTTCAGAGATAAGACTATGAGAAGAGAAAATCTTGGATTAACCCCCCCCCCCTTTTTGCCCCAAAGTAGTCACAAAGGTCCCAATAAGAAGGACACAGGGGTGTTTGAATGACAGAATGTGACGGGATGGTGGAAACAGCAGCCGGAGTGACGCTGTTGCTGGATCAGTGCTCTGGGCCAGGAATGCTGAGAGGCTCCAAATGCTGGAAAAGGCACAGAATAGTTGCTCCCCTAGAGCTCCAGGAGGAACACAGACACGATATAACTTGAGTTTAGTTTCAAAGGCAGATGTTTAGACTTTTGACCTCCAACATTGCGTACTTTCTGTGACATAAGCCACTGTTTTTGGTAAGAGGAAATGAATACAAAAGTGGCCCTGGATCAAGTACCCACGGGCTCTGAAGCAGAAGTCACAGTGAGTTTCCAGTCCAGGTAAGAGATAAGAGAACACTAAATATTGAGAAAACTGCCCTTCTGCCACTAGATGTACCACATTAGGAAGCCTAACCTCACAATCAAATTCTCCTTAATCTCCACAAACTGTTCCTTCAGCAGCTCTTAATTATTTAGGGACATCAGTCTGACAAGAGAGCAAACCAGTGATTTGGATGGGCAGTATGTCCATGGGAAATTTGCTATTCGAGAACCAACCATGCTCTCCACACGTGAATCAACAAAGAGACTAGTAACAGTCAGGTAAAAAACCTTGGCCGAAAAGAAGTCACGCATGGGACTGCACAGAGGCAGGAGATGAGCAGGTATAAAAGCATATCTAACTGAGAACTTAAATGCCCAGCACCTGGTCCTTTGTGGTAGAGGGATCAAGATAAAAAGCACGAGGAAGCTGGGTTTGAGGGCACATGCCTTTAATCCTAGCACTTAGGAGGTAGAGGCGAGAGGATCAGAAACTCAAGTCCAAGCCTAGACTTCATAAAACCACTTCAACACACACACACACACACACACACACACAGAGAGAGAGAGAGAGAGAGAGGGAGGGAGGGAGGGAGGGAGGAAGAGAGAGAGGGAGGAAGAGAGAGAGAGAGAGAGAGCGAGCATGGGGTTTGTATAAAGCACCTTTTGGGCAGGGCACTTCCCAGGACCTTCTGAAACAAAATCTAGAGCTAGCATCAGAGACTTAAGCATATCTTTAACTTTCAAAGAAGTCAGAGTAAGTACTCCTTTTCAAAACCAACTCAGAAACCAAGTCACCTACAAGACACAAATAAAATAAAACAATAAAAAACTCAGGTTTGGGAGTTAGATCACCTGAGTTTTTGTTTCTTCCTTAGTTGTGTTGAATGAGTCATTCTCTCTTAAGTTTGATTTCCTTGTCTTAACAACTGTACTTAATATAAGTTTGAGGATTAAGAGAAATCCCAGATGCAAAGAATCAGCTTAATAAACGTTAGCAATTATGGCTAACTTCTCCTCTTAGCGTCTTTATTGTGGTACTTTTCCAATGTACTCCCACAGTAGCTGTCCCAGTTTGCTTCTGTCTCTGTGATAAACACCACGACCAAAAGCAACTTGGGGAGAACAGGGCTTATTTTATTTTATAAGTTATAGTCTATCATTGAGAGAAGCCAAGGCAGGAACTCAAGGCAGGATCTTGAAGCAAATACAGTGGAGAAGCATACTTATTGGTTTGCCCCCTCTGGCTTGCTCAATTGGCTTTCTTATGCAGCCCAGACCGGTCTGCCTAGGGATGGCACTACCCGTAGAGGGCTGGGCCCTCCTACAAAAATTAACAATTAAAAAAAAATCCCTCACAGATGATGGGTTGGTGTTAAGCATTCTAAATGTTGATTAGTCCTGTTAGCTGTCTGTTACTTAATTGACTCAAATTGGTTAAATAAATGCTGAGGCCTGAAGATTGGGCAAAGACACAGGGAGGCAGGACTGGGGGCTTTGAGAGAGAGAGACAGAGCATCTTGGGAAAAGAAAGGTTGCCAGAGAAGAAGCCAGGAGCAAACAATGAAGACACGCCACGGGTAGATTAAAGAAGATCCTTCCACATGGCCTGGAACATTCGGCTTAGCATGGAGAATAATAGTCCAAAGGGACATATGTATATATGGGGTCATGTTTGGGTGATAGAATTATGAGCTAGCTTAGGCTAGGATTGCACAACCCAGGCCTAGGCTTGTTAAGATCCACCCGGTGTCTGCGTGTATTCATTTATAATGGTGGGTTAAGGATTAATACTGCCAAATCAATTAAAGATAATATAAATACTGGGTAAATTGTTTAATTAGCTATATATTTTTTTTCTACACACAGATATGGTCACAGGCCAGTCTGATCAAGGTAAGTTTTTAGTTGAGGTTCCTTCTTTCCAGGTGACTCTAGGTTTGTGACAGGTGAAGCAGACTATGATAGTAGCCAATGTATATCTCTGCTATCACTTCACTTTATTAAAATTAGAAGTGATGGGGGAGGAGGTAGAACAGGGAAATCATGAGTTCAAAGCCAGCCTGGATTATATGGTAAGACTCTGTAATAGGCAAGCAAACAAACAGCATTATAGGTGGTTCGAATATGACGTCCTCAAAGGGAGAGCCTGTCTCATTCATTGTTATGTGCTGTGTGGCTGTTCGGTCTTTTTTTTTTTTTTTTCAATAGATGTTTCTAAACTGATCTGACTTGTGAGCTAAGGATCCAAGTCGCCAGCTATCATCTGTAACTCCATGATTTTTTTTCCAACTGTGACCCATTAGTTGATAAAATAAACGGAGTCACAATCACCATTGGTTTTCTAAAGAGATAACATAGAAAACATCTGAGTATAAAATCGAGGATAAGGTTAAGTGTTGTCATATGGAGCTTTGTAAGTGTGTTTGGTCACACTGTAAATACATTTTGTATTGTGGGTTTGGGCTTATTAACAGTGTGACTATGCATTTTGCCAACAATCGGTATTCTCTAATAAGCCATTCTAATAATGCCAGCCATTCTGATATGTATGGCGTAGCAGCCTAGCACTGGGTTCTACTCCGCCTTTCCCTGATGACTTGTGACGCCAAGCACCTTTCACCACGTCCCCTTTGGAGGCCTTGTTTAGAAACCTTTTCTATAGCCACTTATAAAACCGGTAGTATTCCTAAAGCCAAACGTGTGCTCCCTGTTTCCTAATGATTGCACTTAGTTTGTTTATCCAGTAGAAATGTGCACACACATTCACAAATGGCACCACATACAAAATGCTTATAGCAACACCGTCTTACTGGCCAAAGCTTTGGTTGTTCTGTCCTTTTAGGAGATTCTAAACTCATCTAATCCCCCTACCACCAACTGCTCTTCAGATCTTTGAATAGTGCTGTCATGCCACCCCCCAGGTCCCTTGGCCAACCCTCAAAGCATGACTTTGAACCCCACCCTGTCTTTTAACTGCACTTTGATTAAAAAAAAAAAAAATCATGTGAAGCCCAAACACAGCACAGTTCTCCAGAAGAGATGAAAATGTAGTATTGACCCTTCATACCGAGAAAGTCTGTTTCCTCCATTAACATACCCTGTATGCAAATCGTCCTTTCTTCAAAATCACAGTAAATTGTTCATTCTGTTGAGCTTAACAATCAACGGAGAAACCCCATTTTTGCATAATTACTGTTGAAACCTAAGTTACTTTCTTTTTGTAATCTTCACTGTCTCAGGAGTCAGAACATCCACTAGTCCCCATGCCAATTCCTCAAATCTAAATTCGGGTGATGAAGAGCATCTATCTGGGATACAGTCATCTCACACTCAAGAGACTCCCTGCGGGGTGGGGGGGGGGGGGGAAGAAATCTTTGTCTCAGTACAGAGTCTCTAATCCTTGAGAGTCCCTTGGAGGAGCTCCATTTTAAAGAATGGTTAGAGAATTGTGGGATGGGAGTTTGGAGAAAAGAGAATTCCACCATCATCTCCACAACCTAACCTACCCTAGACCCACCCTGGCCTCAGCCTGGGCAGTGGAGGGTGCTCAGAGACCTTAACTCCCACAGTGAGCTCTGACCCCAAGGACTCAGGAGATGAACGTTGCTGGCCTCTGTGGGTTGCTGGCGTGTGGTTAAGGCAGGGTGAGGTTGAGGTGGAAAACGTGGCAGGGTGAAAACGAACCTGACGCCTTAAAAGTACCGGAAACTAAAGGTATCCCTGGGGGAAATCTACTGGAGTCTCCCCAGCCTCTTGGGAGTGGTAGGTGTGAGAAGCCTCCTAAACCAGGAAAAGACAAGCGGACACTCGGCTACAGAAGAAACTTCCAGGCAACCCCGGGCGGTTTTGACGTCAGGAGTAGGTGGAAAGGAGAGTCACCGAGCTAGGGCCACGCCAAAGAGCAGAGGCACGTGCGGGAGGCTGGGAGAGGTGGGCTGGGAACTAGGAAGGCGATCGGACAGAAAGGGGAAGAGCTTAGAGGCCTCTAGTGGGGAGGCGCGGCGTGGGTAGGGAACAGGGCAGAGCCCCCAAGTCCGCAGGCGGCGAGGGAGAAGCCTCTCCCTACCTGGCCCAGGTCTGCTCCATGATCCCGGCGCTCTCCTCCCTCTCAGGGCGCCGGTCACCCGGGGGTGGCTGCAGCCCGGGAAGATGCCAAGCCTTGCCCAGGAGCCTCCAGCGCAAAGAGCCTGAGAGTCTTCCTCCTCCCCAGCTTCACTCGGCGGCGCCGGCGCCGGTCGAAGGAATGAGGTCTGCTCTCCGCTTTTTGGAAAGAGAGAGAGCAGATCCGCCACGGCCGCACCCTCAGCTAGCGGTGCGCCGGGTACAAGGCAAGGACTGTTCTCCGGAGGTGGCTGGACGCTGCTGCCGCCGCCGCCGCCGCCGCCGAGCCCAGGCCGCGGGCGCACACGCTCCCAGGCTGAGACGCGACTGGCTGGCACGAGCTGATCCGCACCAGCTGAGCTGTCCGACGCCAGGGAGCGGAGGCGGGGCTCCCGGCAGCCCGGGACCCGCCCAGGTGACACGCCGCGGCACACATGCACACCCTCCGGCCTCCACGGCCTCCCTCCCAGGCTGGGAGGGATGATGATGCCCAGGGAAGTGGCCCTCAACAAACCCCGTTATACCCTTTGTCCCTCGCTCATCCCAATGAGGGGCTTTGGATAAAACCACCCAACTGCAGGGGAGCACCTTGGAGAGGTGGTCCTCCCGTGCGCCAACGTCACAGGTAACCACGGAGCCAGAGATGGAGTCTAAGAAGGATGCGACCCCACTGAAAGCAGGTGTGCCTACTAGAGTGTCTAGGGTGATTCTCTGAGACGTGGGACCTATTAGTTTAACCATTGATCCACCGACCGAGACTTCCTCAGGATGCTGCCCTCCAAGCCATATCTTACAGCCTTATTAGCTGTCCCCATCTCAATCAAACCCTGGTTTGACACCGTTCTGAATTCTTCCTTTTTAGTTCCCACAGCAACCGTACTCTACCAGAAGTTCCAAGGAGGCAGAAGGCTCCTGAACATCCCACAATGCTCCAAACGCCCTTAAGAGACTTAAGAGTGGCAGAGACGTGGACTCTTCACCGTGGCTGCTCTAAGATTGCACGGAAAACCTTTCCTTCCAAGGAGGGGCTGCCCAGACCCTGTGCATCTACTTATGTACCAATGTTTAAACAAGAACACACTGTAATTAGAGGGCTTACCGCCCAGAGCTCTCTTTCAACTCTGAAATAAACCTTTTTATTAAGTCACATGATCACTGTTATCGTTAGCTTTACCGCTGGCCTTTTAATTTTCAAAAAGCTTCATAAGTACCTATACTCAGCTGTGTCAGTTTAGTTAGATTTGTTTGCAAGTGGCACACTTGAGAACAAGAAGGTTCGACTCAGACTGGGCTCTGATAAGATTGGTGGCATGGCCCGGAGCTGTTCTCCAAATTTCCAGATAGACCAACAAGGCTTCTCCAGAGGGAAACCATTCTCTCAAGCAGCCTTGCAGTTAAGACTTGGGGAGCAAGTCTGGCACACTGAGTGCTGGCAAAACTGCAAAGAGCCTGTGCTGTGGCAAGAAATTGTCAACTACCTCAGTTTCTTGGGTTAGTTCTAATCACCAATAGGAAGCCCCAGGAGGAGAAGTTAGCCTAACAAACACGGAGGTTTAGAGGAGCTATTTGAAAACACCCTACTCTAGGATCTCTCAACCCCAGGGCGTGGTTTGCAGTTAAAACCACATTGCTCTTGAGATTAGAATCCTTTCCCCACTTAATGTTAATTTAAAATGTTACCAGGAGGGAACAAAACTAAAGTCCAGTTTGACACTAGGCAAGACCCACAAGCCACCTGTCTTGAAAAGAATTCACTGTTGCCTTGGGGGAGGAGCAGGGAGTTCAGGTTTCCATCTCTCATACCAAAGTTGATGCTATATTTAGTTGTGTCTGAAATCAAATTATGGCCTGCTGAGTTGTGGAGAGAGATTCTGTGTACAGCCAGCAGTGCGTTGGAAGAGATATGAGCTGACTAGGTGAACTGTGGCCTCCCAGAAGAGAGGGTGAAAACCAGACTTGTATAGTTTCAAAATAACTCTTTTGTTCAAAAGTTTATGTTTATTGAAGACCACTCAGAAATTACAGAAAACTATGTACAAAAATAAAAATAATTCTTAATACCCAGTGATGATGTTTAAAGCTTATGGAATCTCCTGTCTTTTAAAAAAATGGACTTTTAAATGCAAACATGAGTGTATTTGTGAGGATGTAAATTTATTTGACATCTAAAAACTTTCATATAGATGGTTAAAAACAATTTCTTCTTAAGTTTCAAAAGAAAAATACTTGCTACATAGGACAAATCTAGCACATATGATTGTTTCTCCAGGTTTCGTTTAGTCATATTTGGCACATATTTATCTAGCTATAATTGTGGCTTAGACTTACACATTTCTTCTCCCCTTTCCACTTGCTATGCATTTGTTCATGTTTACAGGCAGTGCTCATATTTATCCTCCAGTGATTACACAATGTTTTAATGTGTTTCAATAGAATGGTAGCCTACTTATAATATTATTTTGTTGCATAGCTATGCCATTTCTAATATTAGTGTCAAATAATAGTTTAGTGAGCATTTTTTTCTGCTTCTATTCTTTCATTCTTTAATTATGCTGTGATTTGAATGTATGGATCTCTCTAAAATTTTTATATTGGAACGTAAAGATTGGGGCTAAGAAATAAGGTCTTCAGGGACTAATTAAGCCATGAGTGCTATACTCTCAAGAATGGGATTGGTGGTCTTACAAGAAGGGTCTGAAGAAGGTGCCCTGGTCTCTTTTGCCTTTCTACCTTTCTTGCCGTGTCAGGATAAAGCCTTTGTCCCAAAGGAATGATGTAGCAACAAGGAACCATCTTGACATCAAAGAACAAACCTTCACCATACAGTGAATCTGCTGTCACCATTACCTTAGACTCAACCAGTCTCCAGAACTGTGAGAAACACATTTCTATTACTATAAATAACACAGTCTAAGGTGCTTTGTTATGACTACAGGAGCAGACTGAGACAAATTGATTTTTTTTAAGGTAACTAAATCTTAATACTGTCAAGGGTAAAATGATCCTAATTTTGTCATCCTACACATAGCTTCAATAAGATTTCTCATTAATTTTTATTATATAAAAGAGAAATGTTAGTTATTAAATATTTTTAAAGATTTATTTATTTATTCTATGCATGTGAGTGCTCCATCTGCATGTACACCTGCAGCCAGAATAGCACATCAGATCACATTGTGAATGGCCACGAGCCACTACGTAGCTGCTGGGAATTGAACTCAGGACCCCCGGAAGAACACCAGACAGTGCTCTCAACCACTGAGCCATCTCTCCTGCCCAGTTATAAAATATTTTAAATATCTGTTACTACTTAGCATATAATCTAATGTCATCTCATTTTCCTCTACATTTATTATAGTAATATTTAGTAGGTTCCTATGTCATATGATTACTTGGGAAGCATTATCCAGTATGAGTGAAATCCCTGAGGTGAGTCTTTTTTTTTTTTTTTTTTTGCGGAAGCAGCGCAGCTTAGCACAGTTGCCGAGGGTTGTGATGTGAGCAGGCCTTCCTTTCTCACTGAGAGACCTCTGGTTGGAGGGTAGGTGGCTTAGCCATGGATTAAGTTTGCTCTATAGAACTCTTCTTCCAGGACCCATACAGAAGAACAGCATCTGCCAGAGGAGCCCCCATCCCCTCGCAATGTGCAGCAGAGAGCAAGAGAGTTGAGTGACAGTCATGATGGCCCTTAGGTCAGAACTGGCACACTGTTCCTTCTACCATATTCTGAAAAAACAAGTCAGATGGTCGAGTCCAAAATCATTAGAGGAAAAACCCCACACCTATGCATAGAGTGCAGGAGTGAAGGGTAAGTATTTGCGTGACTATGACATATCCTGCCAGTCATTACAGGTAGTGTTCCCACAGTTCCTGTCCTTTTTTCCCTCAGAGATACATGCTAGCTTTTACCATTCCTCACCCCCATTTAAGATTAACTGTGGCATTTAGTAAATGAAATGTCGCCTTCTTTGGCCTTTCAACTATAAGAGGCACTGATCACTTCTGAGTAGAATGTAGACACTAAGAATCAGGATACAGTTAACCTTAACTGTTTTCCACTGCTGTATTGGAATTGAAAGAGCAAGGCGTGCTAAGACAAGGTTTTCACTAACCTAGTCTCCAAGGGATCGTAATGATCGGAGACTTTCTGTTGACCTAAATTGAAAGAAGGTAAAAAGTACATTACAAAAATTAAGTACCTAGCGGGGCGTGGTGGCGCACGCCTTTAATCCCAGCACTCGGGAGGCAGAGGCAGGCGGATCTCTGTGAGTTCGAGGCCAGCCTGGTCAACAAAGTGAGTCCAGGACAGCCAGGGCTACACAGTAGAGAAACCCTGCCTTGAAAAAAAAAGCCAAAAATAAGTAAATGAATAAATATTAAGTTCCTGAAGGGCTGGAGTTGCCCCTGGGGTGAAGAGCACTTGTTCCTCTGGCCGAGGTCAAAGTTCAATTCCTAGCACCCACATGGCAACTCACAATATTCAGGAAACACTAAGTCCCAGGGGACCCAAGACCCTCTTCTGAGCTCCAGGCATGCGTGTGCTGCACAGACATACGTGAAGGTGAACCCTCACACACATGAAATACCAAAATAAATAAATCTAAAATGTTTTAAATGGATTTTCACAAACTAAATATCTAAGTTATTGAGGTGTTGAGACTTGTTTCTGTAGCATAGCCTGACCTCTTTTGATACTTTACGCCACACCCACTGGGAGACTGAGACCCTTTAATCAGTATTGCACATGTTCCTTACCATAAATCTGATCCAGGTTTTCTGTATTAGAACAGACATAAATTGAATTGACGATGTCGATCAATTCAACCAAGGAAGTTGTTGTTCTTTCCTGAGTACGTGGTTTAGCTCTTAATTGACCAACTGATTCAATTGACTGTAATTGATTGTAAGCCTTTCCAGTCATTTCCAAGCGTCCAGTGATACTTGGCTATTTGCTTTCCTTCAGTTCTTTTTTAACCCCGCCTTTCTTCTCTCCAGCTTGACTCTGTGTGAAGGGGACTAATGATTTTGAATTTGACGACGGCTGTGTGGCTTAAGGGTAACAATAAAAATATCTATGTCTGATGCATTGTATCAGATTTTCTTCTCAACCAGCTTCTCTTTTTTTTTAAATACTTTATTTTTTTTTCTTCAAGTTACATCTCAGTCACAAACCCCTCCCTATTCCCCCTTCCTATCCCGCCCTTCCACCCTCTTCCCCCCTGAAGTTTCCCCTTTCAGTCCAACAGATGGTTCCTTCTCTTATAACAGTATTATACAAAACAACAGATATAAATATGCCACATTTATGAGAGTTAAATGGCCCAGTATACCTTCCCAATGTCCAGTTTATACATATTTGGCCCCTGACTTTAACATTCTACTATCTAACCATCTCCATGAGTCTAAAGGTCTATATCTGACTCAACATTCATACTAACTTGCAACACACTTTTAAGAGTATCTTCTTAGATCTATAACACCCTCTTGATTCCTAAACAACTCAAAATTTAACTATGAGACTCTAGCTTTCTATTCTTCAACCACCTCAGAGACCTGAGAGGGATAAATATATCTGCTTATATAGGAAGTGCAGGGCCTGCAGCTTCCAAAACTAAGAAAGGACATACCAATGACTGCCTGGACAGTTCCCATTTTCTCTCCATACATTCCTGCATCAGTCTTCAGCCTTTGGGTCCTGTTTCTCTGACAGACATTTGTTGTAGAGCAGGGATTATGAAGGACTTACCTACCCTGTCTTGGCAGAGTTAGGCTGTCGACTTCCCTGCTACCAAGTTTTGTCCTTTTTGGACAGCAGTCTGTCTGCAGTTGGTGCAAGGGGTTTTTTCATGCCAAGAGAAAGGCTTGCCACTAATTCAACCATCTTACAGTGGAGGTTCTTCGATGCTTATCTTCTACTTGGAGTAGAATAGGGGGTGCTGTCAGGCGCTGATATGTCTCAATATCAAAAAAAAAAGAAAATCTTGATTTAAGATAACATCTTTGAATGCCATATTCTGCAGATCTCTTGGGGTTTTTGAAGATGCCCTATCCATCTCTTGTATTTAGATAAGCAAATGTTGCTTGTCTCTTAGCAACTTGATTACTGGGTAGTTTAGAGAATATCTGTGATAGACTGTCATAGTAGCTAACAAACTGACATGTTTGCATGACTAGGAGTTTGTTTTACTTAACTATCCTAGACCGTTTTAGACAGTTGGTATCAAGAGGTCAGACCTTCACATTTTATTTTTAAGTATCTCTAGGTATGATACCATTAGGAAGCGTTACCTTTAAATTTGTATCAAAATACAAAGATCTATTCAATTGTGGTTAAATATACTCTTAATTATGTATCAATATACAAAGATCAATGCCTATGTAGCCCAATACAATCTTAATATTACGTCCATATACAAGGGTCAATACCATTGTGGCCAACTATAATCTTAATTTTGTATCAATATACAAAGATCAATACCGATGTAATCCAATACAATCTTATTTTTACACAATAAACAATGGTCAATACCACTTTAGCCAAATAAACTACTAATTTTGTATCAATATACAAAGGTATAAGGGCATATTCAATAATCTGCCCCTTCTTCTTGGACCTTCCTGTCCTATGTCTATATCTCATTTTTCTCAAGCCTATGCACTCCTACATAGGAGAGGAAGAAGGATAGAGAAAAGGAAAAGTAGGAAGTCCCTGGGGCTAACCTCCAAAACCCATTAAACAGGACCATTTATCAGCTTGTAATCTCTTCCCCTAAATATCGGAGTTTTCAGTTATCCTTCAAATAACCAAAAAGAAGGGCGGAGAAACACCTTCCCCACCCTCTGGGCATGGGACGTCGCTCTCTTAAAGTGACTTCCTGCTGATTTGGGTCGTAGTAGACCTGTTTGGGGCCCGAACCCAAATGGAAAAAATGGTTAAAAATGTTAGTACACTCCTTTTATGTTCAGTCCTTCTGTTCTCATCTGTTTAGATGATATAAGGGGTTTGTAGGCAGAAGCTGATCTTGCAGGCTTCACTGAGGTTCCTGCCGGGGCAGTGTGTAGAGGTGAACTCAACCAGCTTCTCTTATAGATACTATAACTTTGTAGGTAGGCTCTAGCTATCTCTGTTTCATAAATATTAACGTGGAGTACGGGGAGCTAGAGTGTATTGCCTAATCACAATGTGCATAGTTGAGATTTGAGCCTAAGAAGTTCCGTTCCAGAAAGTCGGACCTACACATTATGTGTTTTACTTCCCTGAATTTGACACCTAATGTCCTCTGAACACTTAGGTAGAAGGACAATACACTTAAGTGCCTGTCACTTCACTGATCACTGTGGCTTGTTCCGCTGACTTGGTTAGTCAACAGGTATCTTCTTCCTGGTCCCTCACAATGCCACGCCCATCTCCCTAACTTGGAATTAAAATAAATGTTCTGGCTGTACAGAAATAACCATCCTAAGATCAAGGACAGTTTCTTGGCTAGTTTTCCCATTGAGAGGCAGACTATAATATTTTACTCTTAAACTTATATTAGCTCCAGGAACTTGCTCGACAAGTAGAATTCTGTTAAGACATCTAGCTGTCAAGCTTAGGTTAATAAGACATCTCTAAGATAAGAAATCAAACTGCTGTGTTAGACAAGCATTGTGGTAAGGCCCAGGGACTGACTATGAACAGAACAGGGGCTTAGTGGAGTCAAACGGCCAGCAGGTCCCATTTCGGTGCTATGGACTGGATAAACCTGAGCCATGGCTCTACGTGGCTGTGACGGAGTGACCTGTCCTGCTGAGCCATAATGACCCTCCCCCCCCTCCAAACTGTGATATAAGAAAACACATACTGTGTTAAGTGTACAAATCAGAGACTAGTTTGCTAAACAAAAATAAATAGTTGGAACTAGACTTGATATCTGGAAGTGAGGCATAGTAACTGGGCAGTGACTGCAGTATACTGATGTGACGGGTGGCAGCAGGCTTCTGAGGGAAGGACCTTGAGGAGCCTGACGGAGAGCCAGGACAATGAAGAAACTATTACATAGGACTGGGGAAAAATAACCTGTATTAATTCAGCCAACTCATACCTTCAAAAAGAATACTGGGGCAGAGACTATAATGACAGAAAGAGTACATAAACCATCACCTTTGGTAATGTAAAAAACAGAAAATGTACTATACATGTTCAGGCAAGAGTTTAAAAAATGCTAACAGCCTTCTTCTCCAACCTCCCACTAACAGGCTCTTAAAAGCCATATTATGATAAAACGTGGACAAAAAGGAAAAAAAGATTAGTATTTTATGTTTTAAAAAGAGCCATTGAACTTTCTGTTTCTTGTTTTGTCTTTGGAGACAGATCTCCTAATGACTTCAAACTCCCTGTGTATAAGCAAGGGCCACTATGCCCGGCTTGAACCATTCAATATTCAAACAGAGTTTAGAGACAGTGTGAAGAGCCAGACTTGTTAGATTTTAAAAAATCAAACTGTTTCTCATCTTTCCAGAGAGTTAAAGCTTTCAAAATAAGAAGTATCTCCAAGACAAAACATCAAATCTAAGATGTGATTGTTAGAGACATGGAAACAGCCTCCAAAAATATGTAAGGAAGAGCCTCATAGGGCTGGGGTAGGGGTTT
This sequence comes from Lophiomys imhausi, assembly GCA_907164525.1. Classification (NCBI taxonomy): domain Eukaryota; kingdom Metazoa; phylum Chordata; class Mammalia; order Rodentia; family Muridae; genus Lophiomys; species Lophiomys imhausi. The sequence goes on along the minus strand of CAJQZJ010016855.1, from coordinate 4,033,837 downwards.
TTAAAGGGGAGTTTGGGGAGTTGTGACTTGATCGTGAGTATTAGGGTTACAGCCTTATTTGATGAGTTTAGGGCCCTGTAGGTGGGTCTTAGGTCCAGTGGTCTTTTTGGAATCTGGAACTAGAAGCTGGCTATGTTTTCTGAGGACTTTTGAAATCTCAGGCTCCTGGTCAGAAGAGAAGGGTGGGGGATCTCTTAGCCCAGGCCATCTTTCTTGCCTTTGTCCCAAAATCTCCAGGCCTAACATCATGGTCTTCCCTTTAAACAAGTAGCCTGTGAGAATCTTAAGGGTGTGCCTCTTCTCTGGACAAATAAGTTTCTAAAAATCTGGTAAGTCCATTTTTCCCTCATCAGGTGTAGACATAGACCAACCGAGTAAAAGAGAGCATTTTAAAAAAGGAATGGGGGTGTGGCTTTTGTCCGGTGGAGATAATTATAAATTAATTCATAAGGCACCCTTTCTGTTCTTCAGGGAATGGTATCAGCACAAACTGAAAGGGCTTAAGACAGAACAAGAATGAAAGGATGGTTTTCTTGTTAATCCCTGAACAATACAGTATATCAGCTATTTACACAGTATGAACATATATCAATGTTATAGTTGGGATCTAGATATCTTCCAATGAGGCTGGAGAGATGGCTGCTCTTGTAGAGAACCAGGTTTGAGTCCCAGCACCTACACAGAAGCTCACAGTGCTCTGTAACTCCAGTACTAATCCCAATATTGACACCCTCTATTGGCCTCCACGGCCCCAGGCACACAAGGCATAAACATACACAGGAAAACACACCATATACATAAAATAAACAATTTTAGGAAAGAGATAATGACAAGATAAAAGTCTGTGCATATTCCATGCAAACAGAGTTTTCGCCCTAACTGTTCTGATAAAGCAAGTTGGTTCTGTGGATGGGAAACCTGCATACACAGAGGGACAAGTATATATGAACTATCACATGCTAAAAATCTGTTCTAGAATTCATCCGTTCAAGGTTGCTATGTGTTTTTCTAGCCCCAGGGCAGGCCTAATGGGGAGAACTGTAGCCTGGACGGATGTACCTGGAAAGAAATAGTTGACCCTGAAGGAATGTGGAGGGCTGGCCTTCAGGAGCTGAAGGAGCCAGTGCTAGGAGGAGGGTGTGCACTCAGGGGACAGCACAGCAGGTGAGGGGGCAGCTGTGTCTCAGAGCAACAGAGCTCAATGCCAGGGGCAGTTAAGAAAATGAACAACAACCTTGGAGATTTAAAATAGAGAGACCTTTTAAAGGTACTTTTTGTCTTAAATGAAGAAGTGGCCATTCAGAGGCAGCTACTACTGATGATGAGACTCAGTTATTCCTACAAGCTGATAAAATTCAAGAACAGATTCAGCTACCAAAGTTCATTCAATTCAGCATGAGTCCAACCAAAGCAGACCCTGTACTACACACCAAGTGTGTGATTGAAAGCTAGTGTGCAAAGCCACACACACATTCCTTAAATGATACAACAGACCTGAATACATGAAGAGCTAACCTACAATATACAAAGAGCAGGAAGAGAACCCTTAATTAAATTTGACTTTTAAAAACTTTTTTGTTTGTTTGGTTTTTTTTGTTTTTTGAGACAGGGTTTCTCTGTGGTAGCCCTGGCTGTCCTGGAACTTGCTCTATAGACCATGATGGCCTCAAATTCTGAGATCTATCTACCTCTGCCCCCCAAGTGCTGGGATTAAAGGCGTGTGATACCATGCCCAGGCTGGAGAGATGGCTCGGTAGTTAAGAGCACTGGCCACTCTTCCAGAGGACTGGGTTCAATTCCCAGTACCTACATGCAGCTCACAACTGTCTGTAACTCCAGTTCTAGGGGACCTGACATCCTCATACAGACATACATGCATACAAAACACCAATGCACATAAAATAAAAATAAAATCATCTTAAAAAATAAAAATTAAAGACTTTTATAAAGAAGATAGGCCCTGTGTAGGCTCCAAGGATAAATATAATTTTTAAAAACTTTATCACAGTATTACAAATATAAAATTGAAAATTCATAGCTTTTATTCAAAATATGCTAGCTTGATTTACTTGTTCCACAATGTATGTGTGTGTGTGTATGTATCTCCAAACAGCACATTTTATCCTAGAAATTGGCACACTCATCAACTAAAAAAAAAAAACAAAACAAAAACAAAAACAAAATTTGCTTTCACTAGTAGAAGGAAAAGTGTCCCCATCCTCTCCTGGGAGGCTACAGAGGGTCCTACATCCCTGGAAGGGCAGGACAGCACAGCCAATGTCACACAGCAGCTAGGATTAGTGACTCTATAGTCCAGCTTTGTAGTTTTGGTCAAGCTACTTGAAGAGTCTTTATATTTTGTAAAATAAGGTTAATGACAATAAATAGTTGAAGGTCACTGTAAGAACAAAAGAAGATCATCTGTGGTGAGTATTTAATTCATTGCCTGGTATGATTTAAAAATTCAATAATTCATGGCCATTTTTTATTGATGTTTGCATACCACACAAGATTTCTTGACTCTAAAATAGCAGCTATGAATTAATTTGTTTTTCTACAAACTCCTCCCTAGGCCTAGACCAGTGACCCCAGATTTCCATTTATCAGCTTCCTGCCTCATCATAAGACCTGAGATCAAGTAAGCAGGTTCTCTAACTTCCCTCTCCCTCTGTGTTTCAGGAATGTGTGTGTGAGAGTGTGTGTGTGTGAGTGTGTGTGTGTGTGTGTGTGTGTGTGTTCAGAACCACCCCCTTCATTGGCTAGCTTTATCTGTCAGCTGTAACAAAAACCTCAAAGAAGGAAATTATGAACAAGCCTTCAGACAGCTGGTGGTAATTTACTCACACAACCTCCCTCCCTATCCTTTCAACACCCACTGTTTATGTGCATCTGATGTTGGGGGAGGGGAAATCATGCAATAAATGTGGTATGTAAACTCAGAGTGGCTTTAGAACATTCTCTGTATAATTCTCTTTGCTTTGAGATACATAGATAATTTGATAGATAACTCTCCTTGCTTTGAGATAGAAAGATATTTGAGTTAGATAATAAGCCTTAACAGTGCAGACTGATGTTATGGTCAATAAATACATTTCTGGAAGCAGAAACAATACTGACATAAATTCCTAAGACGCTTCCAAGCATTCTTGACAATCCACCATCAATAAAACCCGAGTTATTTTCTAGGATGGGGAAAGCTGCTCTAAGACCAGCATGTCCCCCGATCCAGGCTGGCTTGTGACTTGTAAGGAGAATGAGTGAGCAGAATGCCAAACTCTGGCTTAAATCTGAAAGAGGATTTTTGAATTATGAAAAGGTTTGCTAAGAACAGTACAGTCACGTCCACCCACGATCCTTGCCTTTGAATCTACTGCTTTACTCCCTGAAGACAGGTAGATAGACGGTGGAAAGAAAAAAAGATAGATAGGTAGATAGATAGATAGATAGATAGATAGATAGATACATACATACATACATATATACATACATACATATATACATACATACATATATACATACATACATGCATACATAACCTATCTTTGGTTTTTAAAGATATTTCCATTCATAATTGTTTCTCTACTTTTGAGAAGAGATGTAAAATGCCACAATGAAATCTTACAAATCTTCTACTTCATTAATCATTCATTGACTGTTTTCTGCAGTTTTTCCTCTCTCTCTCCACACATACATATACAAACAGACACACAGACACATACACACACACACAAATTGCTATCATTCAGGTGAGTCATTTGAAAGTATAATGTGGATTCTTTACTACTAAAGATTTCAGGATTTCTTAAGACTAATTAAAATTATTAAATATCTGATTGCATCCCCTCCTGTTGGGTCAGGTTTTGTCCCCATTCAACAGAAAACTATGCTCATCTGAAGTCCCTGAAGCCAAGCTCTTGACAACTAACCATCAGTGGCTACCCCTAGCCAAGTTCTTGACAACTAACCATCAGTGGCTATCCCTAACTGGTACTTGGCTCCTATCTGCACAATCAATAGGTCTCATTAAGCAGTCACTCCCAAGACAAAGGCAAAGACAAATCTCCTCTTCTACATTTAGAACAACTGGAAGCCAACTTCTTGGCAGTTTAGAACAGCTGGGTTCCTCCGCCACCCCTTTCAGCTGGCAGGGGTTCAAAAACATCAAGAAGCCGACTCAAAGAGCTTTACACAATCAAGTAAGTTCTAATGAGAAAAGTCTCACATCCTGCAAGCAATCACTCTCAATTTCATGTTATCCCCAATACTATCACACTCCATAACAAATTTCTGCCAATTCTAGCCAAAAGAGGAACAAACCTCAAACAGCCATTCACCCTGGATGTGAGCTATTTCCATTCTCATAATCCAATAAATGATTTTTAATGCAATATTTTAGAAAAAAAGAATGCTATTTTTTTTTCATGATGGCTGGGAAGGTGGTTCAGTTGGTGTAGAGCCTGCTGTTCATGCATAAGGTCCCAAGTGCAATCCCCAGCACACACTGAGAGACTCAGTCTCAAAAACAAAGTGGAGGATTTCTGAGGAATGACATCCAAGACTGACTGTTAGCCAGTACACAAATGTGCACTCAAGGGCACATGCCCACATGCACACACATCCATGATGAAGTAAATTCTACGAGGAAGTACCTTGCTCCCTTCCTCCCAGCCATGGTCCTAGTTATTCATTCCTAGATGCCATGCTAAGTTGCATCCATAGTGGGAAATGCCCTAGATGCATCCCTTGTGGTGCTCTCTTGTTAACCACGGCGCTCATCCTGTGCATTGTCAACTGCCAGGCAACAAATGGTCCCCTTAAGATACCATGGGCTAAAAGCAACTGTACCTGGAAGGTCAGTGGGTAATGGCACTTGCACACAAGCCTGGCCACTTGAGTTTGGTTCCTGGAACCCACATAAAGATGGAAAGAAAGAACTGACTCTTGGAACCCCCGCCTTTCTGAGGCTCAACTCGGATGCTGATCAGCGCCTAAGGATGCTTTTGAACTCCCTAACACTCATTCCTTTTCCTTTTCCTACACTCTTCTCCTCACCTAGCAGCTGCCTGATGCCCAGGCTGTCCTTTGTGCTGCCTTACATGAAGCAGCCATGATTCTTGTTCCTCTGGCTGCCTT